>JAZHYW010040074.1:0-21899 GCA_037355805.1 Ixodes ricinus
GAGTGACTCTCCTGAAAACTTGGTTTGAACGTATTGTTAAGAATGGAACCTTCGGCGACCTTCTTCCGAGTTTCAACGCGGCGGAAACGAGTCATGATCTGTCCGGGAACGTCGCCTGCTGGACGGGGCCTACGCGAAACGAGTCTCGAGGAGTACGGAACCGGCGCCTACGTGTCTGCGCCTGCGGAGACAGGTCTCGACGCGCCCGTGACGTCAACGGGACGTGTGTGCGTGCGTGCGGCTTGGTGCGCTCCGGAAGGGGAGAGAGGCCGGGCCTAACTGCGGAGACAGGTCTCGACGAGTCCGTGACGTCAACGGGACGTGTGTGCGTGCGTGGGGCTTGGCGCGCTCAGGAAAGGGAGAGAGGCATGACCTAATTGCGGAGGACCATGGCTACGACGCACTTCTGGCTACGACGCGGCGGACTTTGCTACGACGCACTTGACGGCGGGTTGCTGCTGCGCACCTGCTGCCCTGGCGGGGAGTGAGGGAGAAAACGGACCCTATATAAGGCGGAGCGCGAGGCTGCTCAGGAGTTCTCTCGGATTTGACGACTGTATCGCAACCATGTAATTAAACCGTTCGTTACGTTACCAATTCTCCCACCTCCACTGGACCCCTGGGTTCTTCACTTCGGGGAATGGTCGTCGTCACGAGCCAGGAAGCTCCCGGACGTGCGGCATAAACCCCGCCTCTAACAACTGGTTGGCAGCGGTTGGGATCGGACCATGCGACATCGTGCTACATCTGCGGGTGAGCGTTTGGACTTTGCTTTGAGATTCGCCAGGCTTCAGATTATGGGTAATTAATTTTGAACTGCTGGGAATCCTTAAGTTTTGACTCGTGCGCTGGGTTTGTGTACAACCTTGCGACAAGTTTTAGAACAAAGCCAAAGCTAAAGAGCAGCGATCATGGATCTAATGAGGTTACTGAGAACAGATTTATTCTGTTTGTGTGAAGAATTGGGTGTGGAGGTGGAGCAAAAGATGAAGAAATCTGAGATCAGTAAAGCAATTTCAGACAGCGCGGAAGCAGAGGAAATTAAAATTGCGTGGGAACTACTTCAGAACGCTAAAAGTGAAGCTGCAGCGAGAGAGGACCGAGAGCAGACGGCAGCGAGAGGGAACGAGAGCGGGAGCGAGAGCAGGCTGCGGCGAGAGAGGAACGAGAGCAGACGGCAGCGAGAGAGGAACGAGCGCAGACTGCAGCGAGAGAGGAACGAGAGCGAGAGCGGGAGCAGGCTGCGGCAAGAGAGGAACGAGAGCAGGCTGCGGCGAGAGGAGGAACGAGAGCAGGCTGCGGCGAGAGAGGAACGGGCGCAGGCTGCGGCGAGAGGAGGAACGGGAGCAGACTGCAGCGAGAGAGGAACGAGCAGCGCTAAAAAGGTTAGAGTTAGAGATGGAACAACAGCGATTAAACTCACAGAACAGTAGAGTTGGGACTCCGGTGCGAGCAAGTGAGACCGAGTCGTATCAAATGAAGAAGCTCATGCAGCCGTTTAAAGTTGGGGAAGACGTGGGCCTGTTCTTAGTGAACTTTGAGAGGACATGTGAGAAGTTGAGCTTCGCCCCAGAAACGTGGCCGCAACGGCTTTTGACTTTGTTGCCCTGTGAGGCTGCAGAGGTTGTCGCGCGCCTTAGTGCTGGAGACGCGGACGACTACGACAAGGTGAAGTCCAGCCTTTTGAAACGGTACCGCCTTTCTGCCGAGGCGTTCCGTCAAAGGTTTAGAAACGCATCCAAAAAGAGCAGCGAGGGCTACTCGGAATTCGCTTACGGGCTTAAAACCAATTTGATAGAATGGTTGAAGAGCGAGGAAGTGTACGAAAGCCGAGACAAGGTAGTCGAGTGTGTGTGCCTCGAACAGTTCTTTCGTAGCATTCCGCAGTCAGTCAAGCTCTGGGTGCAGGACAGGGTAGGAGTCGACACTGTCGAAAGGGCCGCTGAGCTAGCCGAAGAGTACGCAACGCGTAGAAAGCTGAGCGGAGAGGAAAGCGAACCCGGCCGGAGCGATCAGCGCAAGACCTTCCGACAGGGAAACGGCTCGCGAGAAAACGGGCCCGAGAAGCCCGAAGCAGGACAAAAGGTCCCAGAAAAGAGCGCAGAACACTCGAACGGAGACGAGGCGCGGAAAAGCCAAACAGGGCAGTTCGAGGCAAGGAAGCCGTTCCTGTGCTACAACTGTCAGGAGCCGGGACACACAGCGGCCAGATGTAAGAAACCGCGGGTTGTGTTCTCGACCGTGACCGGTAGTGACGAGGACCTGGAGCTCCTTCGTCCCTATCTTCACGAGCTCCAGGTAAACGGAAAGCCGTGCAGGGTGCTTCGTGACAGTGCAGCGACGATGGACGTTGTTCATCCGTCGTATGTAACGACATCCGATTTTACTGGAAAGGTAGTTTGGATCAAGCAGCTGCTCGAAAAGCACAGTGTCTGTCTGCCTATGGCGACGGTAAGGATAACTGGCCCGTTCGGAGAGCTAGTGACAGAGGCGGCTGTCTCGCAAACAGTCCCGTTGGAGTATCCTTATTTGTTTTCTAACCGGTCAGAATTCCTGCTGCGCGAGAGGGGTCAACAACTGGGAGAGGGACTAGTTCAGTCAGGTACGAGGTCCAAATCGCGTCAGCTCGCCCCTTTGTTGACGAGTGATCCAGAGCCAGAGGCAGCTGTCGGGGAGCAGGCACTACCAGAGTTCGAGGCAGAGAAACGGGATGAGAGGGACCAGGTTGTAGAACAGCCTGACCTCGTAGCACTAGAAAGTGTACGCCGTCCCAACGAACCGGCGAAAAAGGCGGAGGAAGACGGGATCAGTGAAAGATCTCTCGTAGCTCCGGCGTCACGTAACTTTGGTCCTCTGCTACGAGTAGACAGAGTGTCTTTGACAGTCGAGCAGAAGAGCGACCCTAGTGTGTCAGGGTTTCGCGGTACAGCTCAGGAGATTGCTAGGACCAATGTGACGGGGCATGAAAAAGGCGGATTGTTTTATCGGCGCTATAAGGACCGCATTTTCACGTCTAGAAATCACGTGAAAATCGATCACTGCGACTTCAGGGCAAGAAAAAGGAAAGGCAAATTTAACGGCAATGCCGATGGGTTGAGCAGATTTTTCTGGTATCACCAAAAGCGGGAGTGATGATCTCAGAGGTCTCCGTCATCCACGGGAATGAGGATCAAAGTGGGGGCACTTCGTTAAAACCCCAACAAGACCTCACAAATTGCAAAAAGTTTTTGTCTTTTGTATTTTGTTCATAGTGACCTCTTTGGAAAAATGAGTTGTGTTTTGGCGACAGCGGGTCTCGATACCCGCAATTGTCCTAAGGTTTTAAATTTGTAGTTTTTTTTGCAAATTTTTGTAATCCGTAGTCCAGTCTGGCGGGTCTCTGGCGAATTCCGAGCGTTTGGCTGCTGTGTGGCGTGGTGTTGTGTGGGACGTTTCCGCTAATGCCTCCGTTGTAAGAGGTTTGGGAGTTTGTTTGGTGCTTGCAGCGACTTCTCAAGGCCTACTCCAAGCCCACCTCTTCAGGCCAGCGATTGTACCACCGGCCTTTCGAGGTTTCCCTGGCCCCGGAGGGGCTGTTAAGAATGGAACCTTCGGCGACCTTCTTCCGAGTTTCAACGCGGCGGAAACGAGTCATGATCTGTCCGGGAACGTCGCCTGCTGGACGGGGCCTACGCGAAACGAGTCTCGAGGAGTACGGAACCGGCGCCTACGTGTCTGCGCCTGCGGAGACAGGTCTCGACGCGCCCGTGACGTCAACGGGACGTGTGTGCGTGCGTGCGGCTTGGTGCGCTCCGGAAGGGGAGAGAGGCCGGGCCTAACTGCGGAGACAGGTCTCGACGAGTCCGTGACGTCAACGGGACGTGTGTGCGTGCGTGGGGCTTGGCGCGCTCAGGAAAGGGAGAGAGGCATGACCTAATTGCGGAGGACCATGGCTACGACGCACTTCTGGCTACGACGCGGCGGACTTTGCTACGACGCACTTGACGGCGGGTTGCTGCTGCGCACCTGCTGCCCTGGCGGGGAGTGAGGGAGAAAACGGACCCTATATAAGGCGGAGCGCGAGGCTGCTCAGGAGTTCTCTCGGATTTGACGACTGTATCGCAACCATGTAATTAAACCGTTCGTTACGTTACCAATTCTCCCACCTCCACTGGACCCCTGGGTTCTTCACTTCGGGGAATGGTCGTCGTCACGAGCCAGGAAGCTCCCGGACGTGCGGCACAAACCCCGCCTCTAACAGCATGCAGTATACCACAGCCCCGAGTAAAACGATATTCGTAGTTGTTGTGGTCTTGGTCATGCACTATCTGAGATAAATTGCTTCGGACATCAATTGCCTGGACGTCGATTGCTTCGAACATCAATTGGACATCAATTACTTCGGACATCAGAAATTCAACTCGCTATTCTCGACAATGCGGGACTAAGGTATTAGGATTTACGGTTTTACAATATTTACCCTAAAAGCACCGAAAATTCTACGGCGAAATATTTGGTTTCTTTAATCGGCGGAAAAGATTAAACACCGAAAATCGGTGTTATATCTTTAAAAACTTCTGAATAAAAACTAAAAAAATACCTTGTTGGCAATTTTGACACACTTCAGCCACGGCTTTGCTTCAGCAGTCCAAGGTATAATAGATAAAAAAAAACTGGCAATGGGCGAGTTTTAACGTTTAATTTTGGCAAACATGATTGAAATTGTCTGTTATAGAACTGTAGGGGGAAAAGTTACATTGCAAAACAAACAAGTATGAAGTAAGTACAGTAAGTACACGAAAGCGCAGAGTAAAAAACCGCAAACAAGCACGTGTATAGCTCGAAACGAGGGTTGTTTGTATCGCGGAGAAACTCAGAAGACCGTGGTACATTAACCGAGTAATCCACAACGCGGATGCCGCATAAAGTGAAAGCGAGCTGTCTCCCGTGAAACCCTGCACGCTGTTCGCATGAGTGTTCCACGCGGCGTGGTCCGATCCGGCGCTCTCATTGGTTGGCATGGAGGCTCGCCGAGGATAGTGGCCAATCAGAGCGCTCCTCGTACTCTGCCTTCCGGGGGACTTTGACGCTCCTGATTTGGGACCGAGAGGCTTATCGAGCACGGGCTGTAAACCGCGAAGTCCACATGACGGTCATTGTGTTTTTCTCGGGCGGCTTTGACCGTTCACTTGGATTGTGCGAGCGCTTTTACTGGCGGCGAAACACCGACGACGACGTTCTATCTCTTTTGCATATTTAACTTTTTATTTATTGTTAGTTTTTGTGTGTGTCAGTGCGCCTATCTGCGTGTGCGCGGGTGCTGCGCGCGCATACGCACACGCGCGTGTGTGTGCGCGTTTCTGTGTGTTTCAATATTCAGATCGTATAGACTTGTTTTCATGTTTACAAAATCACAGTCCCGCGTGCGGTGTTCACAGCTCCGCACGTGCGTGTTCGTCGCTTCGGAAAGCGAGGGAAAGCACGCGCCATACGCACGGACAGTCAAGATGGCACCGGCCACGCGCTCTTTTTGGAAAGGTCTATACTTCGCGAGCCAGCAGGGCTAGCAGCCACCGGTGTGCGCGAGCACATGCAAAGATATTGACGTCATCAATGCCGGGAACATTCACGCCCATTCATCCATTCACGGGATATGATAACGCCAATTTCGTTGCGTGTGCTCGCGCACGCCGGCGGCTGCTGGCTCGTGCGAAAGGTCAAGCACCACATATTATAGACACTGAAATGTTTGGTTCAGCATCCCTTGGAGTCATATTCTTTAAAAAGATAACAATAGGTATATTTTGTTTTGTTTTATAGATGAATTGTACGAGTTTGGTTTCCTTCACGTATGTGAGCAGGGAATCGAGGGATGCCTTGCGATGCTCGGGGGATGCAGTGGGCAGGACTCGTTCTTCGAGGCTATTCGGTTGCATTTGAAGTGGCGATGCCTCTAGGGCTTTCCGTCTCGTCTCTTGAATGCGGGGACAGTCCCAGAAAACGTGGTCTCCGAAGCGGGTCTCCTCGCGGCATTCTGCAGAGGCTCTCGTTCCTGGGTTGAACATTGAACATTGTTTTGTTTCCATCTTGCGGGATGGGGGGTGCCAAGGAAAAAAACTTTTTACACAGACTTGACGAGTCTTCAGCACACCATACAAAGCAAGCAGACAACAGCTCCAAAAGCCAGAAGTAATAAATAACAAAAATATGATAACACACAATGGTTACACACCCCTACCACAGAAGAAATGACCACATACACATTTGTAAAATGTTTGATACGTGCTTTTTGGGTACAGAAGTAATATCAATTCCATTTGATGCAATGCTATTTAATAATTCGAAAGTAAATGCTTAATTCTCTGGTGAGCAAAATTAGTTCGCCATTTAGTGGTACGCCACGGGTGAAAATGACGGATGGGGCGAAATAAAATGGCGGATTGTAGGTCAGCTATTTTTAAGAAACTTTCCTGTTTACCGTTTCATGTAGCTTGATATGTTAATAATAAACGAACAGAATGCATATTTAATGCGTCAGTTTGGGAATACTTTCAAAGAGGGACAATGACAGGGCCGGTCCAAGAGACATTATATACTGCCCGAATAGCTTTTTTTTTTTTAGAACTCTTAGTGATTTATAATAGTTAATCCTGTAGATACCTAAACAAGCTGTGCGTAACATAAGTGATTATAAAAAAGCGATTTTTAAAGTTGAAGTTTTACACCGATAGGTAAAAGGTTCCTATAGTTATTTAAAACGCCTACAATTTTGACATTTTATTACAAATATGATCTACGTGTTGATTTCATGACCATATTATAGGAAAATAATACACCAAGAGTTTTGACCTTATCAGCGTACTGTATAATATCGTTGCCATAATTCAGAGTGGGTTATTTTATCTGTGCTCCTGAGTGCAGTTAAAATATCACAGTCTTGCGTTTGTCAGCATTTACATGAGATAATTGTTTTACACCACATTCTTAATTTATAAAGGGCACTGTTTGCTTGAGTAACAACATGTTCAACATTTTTATCTGAAATAATCATACTTTATCTTCTGCATATATGATAAATTCCACATTCAGTGTCGATAGTAAAGATATTATTGATATAAAAATCAAATAAGAGAGGACCTAAAATGCTTCCCTACGATACATCTCTTGGTACACCGCAAGAAATATTAAGTAAGGATGACTTATGATCTTTGATAGACACGAATTGGCAGGCGGTACTGCATATAGGATTTGAAAAGAAAAAATAAAACCCCTCGAAATTCATATGATGATAATTTATCTAAAAAAAAATACCGCGTTAAATACAGTCGAACGCCTTGCTAAAGTCAAAAAGACACCTATAGTTGACCTCCTCTTCTCTACATTGTCAAGTATGATCTCATTCTTGTATAGAAGTGCTGTATCGGTTGACCTGAACTTTCTCAATTCGAACTGAGATTTGGTTAAAATCTTTCTTTACAGAAAAATTTGTAATTCTCGAATGCATCATCTTTTCTAAGCCTTTGGAGAATATAGGTAGGATAGAATAAGGTCGATAGTTTCCCAAGCTGTTTTTATCTCCTGCCGGCAATAATGCCGTGACTTTAGCGATTTGCATGTTTACGGAGTGACACTCCAGATGCAAGAGCAATGTTGTAGATATCTGTTAAGTATGGCAAAATAAGGTTAATAAATAATTTTACAGGTTGAATATTTAACCCATCAACATCGCAGCTGTAATTGTTACGTAAGTTAATTACGGTTTAGAATATACTTCACATTCATTGGTTCGGGAAAAAAAAAAGGCAGTTTCGACAACTCGTGGTATATGTTTTAGCTGCGACACTACAATACGTACCGGCCCCAATGTTCGCAAAGTAATGAATAAAATCGTCTGATAATGCCACGCCGCTCTTTGCTACGCCATTTAACAATAAGTGTTTCTATATCGTGACTGGGCTTCTTCACAGAGAGGGCACCAAGCCTTTTCCAAAGCATATTCGAGTTCTTCATACATTCCGAGTCAAACTGCTGTGCATAGCAGATGTGTTTTGCACGCCTTAAATCAGCGTTTAGGCGGTTCCTAAATGATTTTAACTCTGCCAGCTTTTCTAGATACCTCGATTTTAAAAATTCCTTGTATAAGCCAGTTTTAATACGCATTGATTAAAATGATGTTCAGTAACCCAAAGCTTCCGCGCATGTTTGGGGATGCTTCACTATTTTTAACGGGAACTAAGATTTATATGCATTCGTAAGATATTACCATAAACATATCATGAGCCTAATTTGCATCTTCTAAGAGCAGTATACTACCCTCGAGGTCCGAAGGTCCTGGTTGTAAGTCCTGAAGTTCTGGCTCTTGCTGTTTTGCTGCTTGTTCACTTTTCTTGAAAATGGCTGTGCGTTTGGGAACCATTGCGGTATGGGTGCGCAGTCTTCTAAGGCATACTTTCTCCCAACGGGTGCAGTTATCCGCTGGAGGATGCGGGTCTTCTCAGAGGAGGCTCCCGCGCCGCTCGCGGCGCACCTGGAGTTCGACAGCCTTGAGTGTCAAGGGTTCTACGGCTTCTGCTTCCCGTTGGATTGGAAGATCCAGTGTCCAGTTTTGTACATCGTCGCTGTCAGTGCCAAGGCCGGGTGATTAATGAAGACCCGTGCGGTCACCCTCCCTCCTCATCAATTACCCGGCCTTGGCTGCAGGAACATGCAACATCTCTCAACTCCTCACCAGCATGCCATCTCGGAATACACGTCCGTGACTGCCACTGCACGCCGATCTTCAAAAAAGACAGAAGTCCTCGGACTGTACGGTGGTAAAGGTCAAGAGAACTTACGAGGCGGTGACAATAAAAGCTTGTGGTGACGTCTGTGTCAGTGAACCTTCTAGTGTCCTTGTCAGGCAAAGAACTATAATACCTCCACCCACCTACATGCGGTGTCAGAAGGTTTCTAGTTAGGTGGATAGATCATCTCAAACTTCATCCTTCAAAGTCATGTTGAAATAATGTGAAAAGTCGTATTTTTAATGTCGTTAATACTACTAGCTTTTTTAATTTTTATGTATTTTTATTTATTTGTACATATTAACTTATATCTAATTTCCATGATTCTCCTACTTCTTTAATTTCTTTCTTTTATTTTCGTCCTTTTTCTCTTCCGTATAACTCCTTCGCTTCTTTCTTCTCTTCCTTAGTTTTCTATTAAAACCCCAGTTGTGAGTACTTCATTAACTTCGTCTACTTCATGTCTACTTTATGTCCGTGTCTGTTCCTTGAGCTTTATAATTTCAATATGTTGAACCTAGTTCCAGTGGCGTCACAAGGGGGGGGGGGGGGGGGACCGCCCCGGGTGCAGCGCTCAGGGGGTGTCGCGGCGGGCCACGAGAGCGGGGCGGGGGGGGGGAGTCGCGGCAGGCCACGCGAGAGCGGAGAGGATCGAAACGATGTTTTAACGAACACCAGAAGTGACGACATTCAAGATGGCTGCGCCCTTGTGGAAAAGGTGCATAGGTTCACCCGGTAGAGTTCTCCAGTAAGGATGCCTGATATATTCACTGCGTATAATCGCGATAAAATAAACCACTGTCCAGATAACTGTCTGTCCCTGTCATTAATACGCGTCTTATTTGCACAACGACTCGCAGTGAATGAGGAAACAAAAATTGTTAAAAAAAATGGTGAAATAAAGTAAAGCTGTCTCTCTTCGTCCCCACGCGTTTTATTCTTTCGTGGTTTTTCGAAAAATTAAGATCGCACATTTTGTCCAAATGTTCTTGCTCCGTGTCTAGCGAAGAGGAAGAAGCAGAAAGGGGCTGCTTGCTGGCTTCGGAGTCGTGGGTCGGGCGGCGGGGTGCCACGGTGATGGCAGGCAGTCGGGCACGGCAGCAGCGACCGGCGCGACCACAAAGGCGGCACTGACCAGGCGGGCAACCGAAGCCAGAGCCGGCATTCCATACGCGCCACCGCCGAGGTAAGCGGCCATCTATAGAAGTCGGCCAGGAAAGGCCCTTTGCAAAGCGTGCCATGGCGCGCACACGCTGCCGAAAGGAATGCCGGGAATTGACTCTATAGGACTGGCTGTAGCAGACGACGGAGGTGAAATAGGAAGTGAGGGTGCAGAAACGCAGGCGAGGGCAAGCGGTCAACTGCGCCAAATACTTGAGGGAATACATCTTATACCTCTTTAAGACGGGCACCTAATATGTCATTTGCGCCAAATGACATTCAGTGTAAATGGCACATTCAGTCGAGTGCCCCACGGCAACTCAACGGCATGTTGAACCAAATGTAAATTGAGTTGCCGTGTGGCACTGACTAAATGGCATTTATAATGAATGTCATTTGGCGTAAATGGAATTTCAGGTTCCCGTCTGACAGAGGTATTACTCCGTGGAACTTTAACGGCCTCGGAGCCAGCAGCTTTAGCGTAGTTGGAACGGCCGGACGCGCGCAGCCTCGCGGATTTCCCTTCGATTTCCCCTCGCGGACAGCCTTCGAGGCATCGGAGACAGCCGTTTCTGCTGTCTTGGCAAATCCGGTATCTCGGTTGGTCGGCCGCAGCCATCTCCTTCGGCGCAACACGAAGGCACGACAGCGTGGACAGCGCGATGCGAATGCACTCTCTCTAGGACGCGGGCTGTCCACACCACTGGGAAGATATGAGGCTGTAGGCGCGGTCTAATACGAATGAGCGGAGAAGAATGTCTTCTCCTAGTAAATTATTTGACTGCACTACTCTGTCTCTCTCTCTCTCTCTCCTCTTCAATGTCACGTGGTAGATGCTGAGGTGGCGAAGAGGATCAAACAGGTGGTTCCCATAATACAACGGCCTTGTGAGATTCTCGCCAAACGGATTTTTCAACCCTCATCCTTGGCATCGCCGCAAGTAAAATGAGGCTTAGTAGCATCGCAATCTCAATAAATTCAAAAGCTGAAGTGAGAAACGTTAAAGCTCCTTGAATATACAAAAATGGCGCTATTCTTTGTTCAAAACGTTTTTGCTCGCCGGCGCCTTAGCTCAAAAATGGTGTCGGGCAGCCAGGGAGAGATAGAGAGGCTAGGAAAATGAAAGGAAGCGCCGGAGCCAATCACGGCTTCAGGTGAGTGCACGTGACGTGGTGATTTACCGGCCCTCTTATCTCCAAAATGGCGCCGGGGAACCACGGAGAAAATGGATGGGGGAGGAGGAATGGTGCTAGTTTTCCGTTCACATGGGCTTTACGAAATGTGAGAGGAAGCGAGGTATACGATGTGGCTTACAAAGACCTGGACAATAAGGGCAGAGCCTAGATCACGAAAGGTGAAACTGCGATGGTTGTCATGCTTGTTTCCTCTCTGTCTGCTCTAGCCAGAAAGGAGACGAATCTTATTGCGTCTCTAGAAATGGCAGAAGGAACTGTTCCGTGATTGTCCCCGTTTGTGTCTAACGTCGGCTCGGGTTTCGGCTTTACTATCATCGGGAAAGCAGCCATGGGTCGAGTGACGCGAGGGCTGACGTGGAGGACAGAAAACAATACGAGTGAGAGTAGCGAGGATCAGGAGCCTGAAAGGGAAGAGTGTGATTAAAGAAAAGCTAAAAAGGTTCTTGAAAAAAAACAAAAGAACGTTAGAGATTTTACAGTATTTTTATCCCGTGAATCTGAATATCACGTTGGTTTTCCCCGAAGATGTAACTAAACGCGAGGAAACACGGAAATCCTCCGACCAGTCGTTAACGTCATAAAAGGATCTTTGGGCCGCCAAGCGCGTGTCGCTCGTGTAGGCAGCGGGTGCAATTGCGAACTTGCCAGGTATATTTCTCCGCACTGACAACCAGATCGTGACGTCTCTTTCTGACCTTTTTTTGAAAATAGCAAGAGTGTGCGTGCATAGCTTTGACATGAGCTGAAGATGCGCTGAGGGCGGAAATTCCGAAAACTCATTTTAGGACGTCAGGCTCCGGGAAGGAGTAGGGGCTTCAGGCGGTACTTTCATAATGATTTTCTGCAACCTCCGTGCAATGAATTGAAAATAATAATAAAAATAATAATTTCTATATTCGTGATCCAGGGCGTAAACAAAAAACAGTCTGCAAACGCTGTCTGAGTCGTGCTTCTTTCTTGTCCTCTCACATTTTTCATACAAAAACTGTCGGCAGACATATTCGAAATATACATATGAATGGAGCAAACATATTTCGAACATCTTTGAGGATTGTCCACGGACAATTCTACCACGAAACACTGCATCTTTCGATGTATGAGCAGTGACACTCTGCGGTCTCAGGGTTTGGCAACGATCGCGCTTGCGAGCTGAGTCTTGCCTAAGGCTTGCACCAATGCGAAAAGAATGTGTCGAGTTAGCAGCATGCCACATAGTCTTCTATGCACTCGTGTTATTATGTTATCGTGTTGTTTCCTCAACTTCCATGGATGTAAAGTTACCGAGAGCTGTGGAATGAGGATATATCGGAACGTAAAGTTTGTACCGGGTTAGCGGATGCACCTCACCTGATGGCGCGGATCTCAAAGTGCATCAGACTGGGTAGGTTAGGAGGATCGGAGCCAGGCCTTCCGATCAATCTTGGACTCCTATCCATGTAGCCTGTGGCAGGATTATGAGTGCGCGGGACAAGCCATTCCCTCAAAGATCTCTGCTCGCCATGATTGGTGGTTTGCTCCTCTCCACTCGCCTCCGCTCCGGCAGAATTCTTTCGATTGGAGTGGAAAGAGCAAAGGGCTTTGTGGGAGGAGCTTGTCCTGCTATTCTTGGCCTATAACGACAGCACGGTTAACATGACGGCCACTGTAGTACCTAAAGAAAGTTTAGAAACGGCGAAGTTTTGGCATTTGGGAATTTCCCAAGCGCGCACAGTATCAATGAGGGACTTGCCATTTTTAATATCGGATATTCAAATCATCGAATGTTAGCGCAAGCCAATCACAGCCACCGGATTTCTCGCTGACTTTTTCGCCAAGTGTCTAGATTAAGGCCCCTGGGCAGTGACCTGTCAAAAAGGACAACTTTGGAAAGGCCATGCCTCCGAGCGATTGAATTCGAGCACTGTCACAGGTCGGCAGGGTACCCGGACGTTTGAACTCAAGATCGGGTCCAATAACTGCGGCCGCGGAACGTCTCAGAGTTGCAAAAATTAGGCATAGGATGGTGCTACCTGCCGAACCGAACTTCACTGCCCGGTCGGTATTCGAACGTGCTACAACCTCCGGTGACTCTTGGTGATTCAAATATGAACCTATAGAAATGGAAGATCAGAAAGCACATGATTGGGGTTGTTGGGGCTTCGAGGATTGCCTTTTATACGTGCATGCTGACCTCGTACACCCGACAATTTCAACGATGCAGGCCATATACTGCGGCTGGACACCAACCGAGATGAAATCAACATCCTGACATCAGTGCTCCGGTATCGTGAAGGCGAACCCATTATCGGGTGAGCAGTCGTCTAACCATTCTGTATTTGAGCGGCAGCGTAGATATCGGATTGATTCATTAAAAAAATATGATTCAAAACATGCATTATTTATATCCGTAACCATTGGAGCGAGATTGAGAAGATACCCCGAATATGAGCGCGCCGGTGTCATCAAGAAATTTTCCAGAACTTGGAGGCGTTTCAGCTCATGACCCGCCATATTGCTATCAGTGCGAAGCCATAGAAAATATTAGGGTTTTCCTTGTTATCTTTTGGCATATTTCTACTTGAGAGTTGGAATTCTAATACGAGATGGTTAACGACACAATTTTGCAGGGTGGTAGTACAATTATGATGGATCATCGTCATTCTCTCTTTCAGAACGACATCAATTTGTAAGCCTTGTTCCCAGTTGTTTCTTAATAGCTAGGGTAGAATTCTTGCACATCATTATGCAAGCTGAAAGTACATCTAACGCCCTCTCAATGTGTCTGCGGGATGGGCGGTGTTAATAAGATTCTGCCGTTGTTGCGTCTAAATGCATAGCAGTTATAGGGCCAGCTCAATCAGAGTTTTTATGTCCGCAGATGTGGCCTCGATGACGTCACGGTATCACGTGACATCACGTGACATCATGACGTCACGATGTAACCTGAAGCGCCAGAGAAGCAGCGGCACAGCGAGGCAAAGATAACCTACCAATGCATGCTATGCATTTCGAGCGGCTTTTGGGATATAACAATAAGACGGGCAATTTTATTCGTTGCAGAGTTGTCAACATGGTTCACTGTTTGAACCTATCTTCCCTGCCGGTCCTGTTGGCGTGTCTTGCGATATCCGAAGCCTTCGTGTTTAAGGATCGATGGAAGAGTCTGGTCCCGGTAAGACGATATATGATTGGCTCATCCGTTACAGAAGTTACGGTTGGGGCCAACATGTATAATTCAAGCGAAGACTGCATTTTCACAACTCTGTCGTTTTGATATGCAATGTGGAGGTCATCTGCCATAGTCATGGGCACGGGCCACCAAAACCAGAAATGTGCAAAATTATCGGCATGCTTGTTTTTATTTCTTCTTTTTTTTTCTGGGAACCCTGAAAAACTTTAATTATACATCTTAAAATAAAAAGAAAGTTGCGAATTTGATATTCGGTATAATTGATTTTTTTTCCCATTTCAAAACAAAATTTTAGAACCACAAAAAAAATAGATTACAAAAAATAAAAGTAAAAAGTATTCAATTCGTTAGAGTACTCTTAGAGACTTCCTTTTCTCTGCCGCTTTCTCCATTTTCGATACGGACTTGGTTATCACCAATCCATTATTAACCATAGGAAAGCGAAAAACCTGCGAGACATTCACATTTCCAATTTCTTTTTTTTTTCTCCTTTTTCTTCGTTTATGCTCTTTATATGTTTCCTCGTTCTGTTTCAACGCCAGGTTTGCGCGGCTACATTACGGCGCCCCAAAAAATAAACCCAAAATCGCCGAGCAGAACTTAAATTACTTCGTGTCCAGCCCCGCGCATTGTCTGCCCGCTCCGCATGGAATTATTACGCGGCAAAGTCGCTGGTCGTTATATATGAGAACGGGGCTGGGTCATTTGCATATATATTATAATGAAAAGGACAGCGGGTAAAAAACTCGCTAATAATGAAACCGGCATAAATATAAACCGAGAGAGCCCGAGCTAGAGTACAAGCATATGTGAGGGCAGGGTCACGTATACTAACATCCGGATTAGAATTAAACATAGCCGAATGGTTCACATTGTTTTGATAGTATCCGCTTGACCGGAAGTCACGGCTCGATTGCGCTTTCTGGTTGACGGATGTCGTTGGCCAACATGGCGAATGTCGGTCATGTCGGACACAGGACAAAAACATACCCTACGTAAAACGTTCACGCGTAGGAGCTCTCCGTAGCTGGTGAATTAAAACTCGACGGAAGTTTAATAAACGCGCTGGTTTTTGCTACGCGACTTTATAAAGAAATTCGTGTTTTATCCATAGCAGGGGACAAGGACGTTGCCTTGTCTTCTTTTTCTCGTGTACAGTCACTGGCAGGAAGAGATTGGAAGAAGAGTGTTACACGGTTGCCTGTTAGATGGCGCCACTGTAAGCTCTCCTCTAAAGCCAACGTAATTAGTCCAAAGGCCCCCGATGCGTTTATGTTCGTTCGAGGCCTGTTCCTGTTGCAACCCTCAGAAGGAAATGGCGGCGCAGCACCAGAAATGAGTGGGACTTTGGAAGCAAATGGCGCGCGGCACGGCAGGAAACGTGTCTTGCACGTTCGCACATGAATGGCTAGCGGTACTTGTTAGAGACGCGAAGCGTGAATTTTATGTGCGCTATATAAACGCATAAGGCAACGTAATAAATTGTACGAAAAGTTCATTACAACAAGAGATACTGGTATATACTACAAGAATTCAAGAAGGTGAGAAACTAACTCAACGCGGATATTAAAAAAAAGAAGCAAAAGCTCACTACTACAAGAACAAGTTGAGTTCGGCAGTCTGGCAGGCTGAAAATAAATGAACTTACCTCTAAACCCCGTGCTGTTGCCCCAAATCAACTTACAATCCAGCAGTTGACCTGCTCCGGCCAATCTCTTGCAAACCAATTTAACTCTCATTGTTTAGTATCGGGTTCTTTAAAGGGGTAGGGAAACGAAATTTCAGCGCTCATTTTCTAGCTTGAATGTGTTGCATGTTGCACCCTAACCTCAAAAACACCAGTCTTCCGTTGAAAGGCACAAGAAAACTAATTTTAAAGCTAAATAAACGATCTTCCAATGTGCACCTGGTGGATGCGTGCGGAGCCTATTTGGGAGGTAGTCTAGCAACGTTGTGGAATCTGCTACGTAGTCGTGACGTAGCAGATTCCTCTGGCACAACGCCGCTCTTTGGCATTTCAACATTTTCCTTCTTAGCTTTCCTCCTGAACTCACAAATCGCGAATTGAACCAAACAGTCCAAGAAGACGGAAAGGGTGGATCTCTTCTCTTTCTCGGACCCTCGTTTGTGCAGATGGATGCAGCCATTCTCCCCCTAGAAGATTAGCCAGATCGCTCAAAACTCGGACAAAAGTTGCTTCACCCACCCATGGGAGGAAGTGGCCGAGTGGGCTAACACGTCTCAGCTTGGGCGTGGAGCGAAAGCTTGCACTGGGAACCTCCTGGGCTCGATTCCCCACCGCCCCCGCCCGTTTCGATCTGGATGAGTTTCGTACCGGCACGCGTTCGTGTGATCACTACTGCGTGGTGCACGTTAAAAATCCCAGGTTAGCGGTTGTGCCGCATGCTGGCTAAATTTCTCATCTACAGCTAAGAGACCGATTACCCGTTGAGGCGCATCTCCCCATCAAGGCTGTATAAACATAAAGAGCAAACCAATTTTTTTTTTGCTTCCCACCCGTTCAGCCCGTGGAAGCGCTACGTGCTCCTTGGGCCAGCCACACGCTCGTCACCCACGGGCACTTCGAACGGCTCGGTTGTAACGCGCTGACGCTATTGACACCACCACAACGCTGACAACGCCACCAGAGCCAAAGCTCATAATCCCGCCAGCCTTGCTACGTCACGAATGCGGGGAAACTTTCTTTCTGTTTTGTTTGCGCCGGATATCCCATGACGCATCGCGCCCTCCGTTCGCTTCTCTTCGAGCGCTCGCTCGAGTGCACCGTTTGGAACGAAAAATATAGCCAATCGTTCAAAATACAAACGTGCGATTATGAATTACGGTTATTACACGTCATGCTTGACCCATTTCCGAACGAAATTTGAAAATTTCAATTTTTGTTTCAGTACCCCTTTAATGTTATACCTACCACGAGTACGCCTAGGTGTGAATCTTATGTTACATTACCTTTGAATAACTCGATTTTTCTAGCACCCTGTAGTGAAATAGAAGTAAGCACGGTTATTAAATCCTTAGGAACAGTGCCGCCAAATTTGGTGGAGATGGGTTGTGTTCTAAGCCAATAAAAAGAAGTTTCCTCTTCAATCTGTACACCCTTTGCCCACATTTGTAACACTATTTTAAGTACTGGTACCTTTCCAGAAACATTTAAAATAGCAAAAGTATGTGTAATTCATAAAGGCGGTCCTAAGAATAACATGAGTAACTATAGACCAATCTCTGTATTTCCGGTTTTCTCAAAAATAGTCGAACACATTATTTACATACGTTTAGGTGAATTCTGTGTTAAACATAACATTATTAGAAACAACCAGTATGGATTTCAGAAAGGTAAATCAACGAGATGGCATTGATAAATATTTAAAAAATCTTAGACAACATCAAAAACCATGGTTATATACTAGGTGTTTTTTTCTTTCTTTATTAGATTTCAAAAAAGCATTTGATTCTATAAAACACACCATCCTAGTCCAAAAACTACCGCTTTATGAAATAAGAGGTACTGCACTAGCCTGATCCGCAGCTACTTACCATCTCGTCTCCAGTATACGGTCCTCCATGATGCGCGCGCTCTTCTCCAGCAAGAATTCAGTATGGTGTACCGCAGGGATCAATTTCAGGGCCTCTGCTTTGCCTTCTTTACGTTAACGATATAATAAACATCCCAGAAACACCTGACATAACTTTATACGCAGATGACACGAATGTATTTTTCGCCGGTAATTGCTTATGTACCTTAGAGACAAAGACAAACACTTGGTTGGACCAACTTCGCTTGTGGTTAGTTGCAAATCAGTTAGAACTAAACACGTCGAAAACTAAGTATATCATTTTTAGAGCAAAAAACAAACCCGTTACTAACACAATTATTATATCCTTTCAAAACTCCATTATTGCACGCGCAGAATCTTATAAATTTCTTGGTGTTCGTTTCTACAAAAATTTGTATTGGACTGCCTAAGTAAACGATCTCCGAAAGGAGATTTCTAGATTCATTGGCTTACCTTTTAGACGCAGACAACTACTTCCAAACTGGTTAAAATGACAAATCTATACATCTATGATTCACTAGAGGTTTTATAACTGTTCATTGTTGGGGGGGGGGGGGGGGGAACCACCACAGGAAATAATATTAAGCAATTACTTGCATGAAAAGAAACGTGCGGTTCGGCTATTTGATAATTCGCCCCGGTTTCAATCGACTTCCTATCCCGTTTTTAATAGACATAAAATACTTACGGTAGATGACCTTTTTTTACCTAAAGGTGGCGATTTCAATTCATACACGAAGTCAACACCGATCTGACATCTTTCACGAGACATTACCTACCCAAGCAAACAAATTGCAACCTGGGGCATCAGCAGTTCCCAAACCCAAAAATGATAACTAATTATGGTACTCAAAAGTTATCCTACCAGATTACAGATATCCTAAACAAACATTGTATGCGTGTATGGGATGGCCCAGGGGAAATCACTTCCATGTTTCATTTTAAAAAATGCATAAGAGTATTTTAATGTTGCTAGTGTACATACCTAGTAAGTTGTATTATTCATCAGAGTGATTTTTTTCAATCTTATTTGTAAGCTGAAGAGTCTTTAGCTGAGTGAAATCATTCTTCTTGACTTGTGCTGTGAGCTGGCTTTTATTTTATTCTTCTCTCTCGATTTGTGTCCTGCGGTTGAGTGTTGTTACAGGGGTCGGGACCCAGTCAGGTGATTGTATTCGCCTTTTTTCCCAACCCTTGACGAATTGGGTCAAAAAATAAAACAAACAAACAAACTGGTGCTTTGTCGAGGTCACGTGATTTACGTTACGAGCTGCGAGGCGGTGACGAGCGTCGATCGTCTGCAAGCGTCCGCCGACCTCGTCGCTTTCCTCCTCGTCGCGTGACAACGCAAGCATGCGCACCTTGAGAGCAACCCGCGCCGGAGAGGATTCGACCTCCTCTTCAGCGTTCGCTCTGCTGCAGTGGAAGGAGGCAGAGGAGCTTCCCCTGGGCTCCCAACGAAACGTGGTGCGGCCTGGTGGTCGAAGTGCACAACAGAACCACGGGGAAGAAATGCGCGCGGGTTTTGAGTTGCGGAGGGCCTGCTATCGACGCCAAGGGTTGGACATTATTGATCCATGCTCTGCGCCAACGTAAATCCACCATTTTCAAAAATCGTCGGTTCGGAAGGTTTTGCTACGAGCTGCGCATGAACGCGGCACGAGCGAGCGCGAGCATCGAACGAGCGCTCGTGCACCGGAAGTGCACGGCGCGGTGGTGGCGCGCCGGTCGCACTTCCGGTCTGGGGCTGTGGGCAGAAGTCCCCATGCCAGACGTGTATTCCTGCGTTGTTTTGAAAGGAACCAGACAAAAGCCTGCCTTCTCGTCAAAACGCCGCGACTGGGGCCGTATCAAAAGAGTCGAGAAGGTTTGAAGGTCAGTTTTCACGTGCTCGGTTCGTCCGAGAATCTGGATATGTGCCGTGAAAAGGGAAAAGCAGACGCCGTCGGACAACGATTGCTTGGGCGGGAAGCACTTTGGGTTGAATTCACGGATACTTGTGGTCATCAGATTTATTTGTTTTGTTCCAACATGAACGCCAGAAAACCGCCAAGTTGTGCGGACCACCTGCGGACTACGTTCGAGTGCGTCTTCAAGTTCAAACGGCCGCCTGATTGTTCGAACTGTCGTCTGCTCTTTCAAACGTTTCTGCTTGTCGTCTGCTCTCTAGACGACGCCGGTCCGTAAACCAAATGTTGGCCCGGTACTTGCGATAAGAAGTAAGTGCAGGCCTCAAAAGACTTAAATTTGAAGGTTGGTAAGCAGGCTCGATGAAAACAGTAGATACAAGGAGATGTTGATCATTGTTACCAGTGACCCTCACCGACTTGTTATGCCTAATTCAGTTGGTCCGATTCTGCTTGCGATTTTCAGTATCGACGTCGACCATCTCAGCTACGGTTCACGCTTTTGCAGCCCGAGCGGCGTCGCGACTGAAAATTCCGAGCGAAATCTCATCATGCGAATCAGGCTTTAGCGCATACATTCTGCGGCGTCCACGCGGAATGAATCGCCACATGTCAGATTATTCACGCGAAGTTTTGCGGTGTAACGAGCCTCGTTAATTTCGCTGACGCCGCTCATGTAGTCAGACATTGCCAGGAAGACGTAGAATCAACAATTCGAAAGCGATAAAGGGCAGGGGACTCACACTGACGCCGATAACATCGCATTTCAATGGTTTGTTTATGGGCGACGGCGAGCTTGTTGCCCACACCCCATCGCGCATGCGCGGCGCCGGTGGCGTCCGCTAGGGGCGCTCCGGGCGCTCCGGTTTGTTTGTAAACATGAGTTGGTGTATACTGACCAACGTTACTAGAACCACTCAGTTGGGAAACTGCCATAGAGACTGCTGTGAAAAAGTGGCACCGATCCGTCCACGAGAACCGAGCTAATGGCGATCACAACGCCGCCACTTCTCCCGCAGCGGCCAGTCGGGGAACTGCACGTGACTTCTATTATCATTCTAATCGGCCATTTTGGGGCCAGAACAGATACTGTGGAAAGGGCTTCGAGGTACCGCCCCCGACTCCCAGGCGGACGCGCCGCGAATTACTACTCGGTTAATATGCGCCTAGCTTGGGACGCGCTACCTGAAATCACCGCTGAGGCACGGTTGTATAAAAACAATATTAATGGTACTGCAAAACTTGCAAACTAAAGATTTTAGAAAACAACACGCGCCCCCTGTTTTGTACTGATCTCCAATAAACGTTACTACAAAAAGAGTTTTTTTCGTTGGTTTCTACGCAAAAACATGCTTTCCAAAAGCTCAAGGCAACTACAGTTACAACAAATGATACAGAGTGGCGCTGTTGTCGCATTTAGCTCGGTCTCGGTGGACGCCAGCGGCCCAGGTTTCAACGGTGAGTTTCCCAACTGAGAGTTCTAGTAACGTTGATACTGACAAAGCCTGGCAGATCGCCACGAGAAGCGGCCGCCGAAGTGGAAAAAGGTGGTGCGGCAGACAACGGATGAGAGGAGAGCCAAGTGACTGGCGCCCTACTGCGGCGAGACGCCGAAACGTACTTCTCCCGAGCGAACAAGTGTGTTTCGGGTCCTCGCCGCTCCAAAAGCTGTGCGCTGACATCCAGGTACCCCTAGAGTTCCTCTATATGCTTCCCCGAACTCTGCTACCGTAGGTAGCATATACAGGAACTCTAGGTACCCCTAGAGTTCCTGTATATGCTACCTACGGTAGCAGAGTTGCGCATTCAGCCTCGGCAGGTGGCCGTAGCGCCGGCTTTCCCGCACGCCCTGGATGCTTTGCTCCTCACGTGACTAAATTTGGCGAATAGCGGCGCCGCGCGCGCCGCCGCGCATGGAAAACAGGAGAGGAGGAGAAGGAGGGCGAAAGCAGGGGAACATACGCCGGGGCGCGAGAAACGTCGGCGGAGCGACCGTAAAGGTGGCTTTCTTGCACGGCGCCGGATGCTTTGCTCCTCACGTGATGGATCTCGGCGAATAGCGGCGTGGCGGCGCGGGGAAAACAAATGCGCAACTCTGCTCCCCCTTCGGGGGAGCATATCGAGGAACT
>JAZHYW010040075.1:0-18739 GCA_037355805.1 Ixodes ricinus
GTGACTCCTGAAAACTTGGTTTGAACGCATGCAGTATACCACAGCCCCGAGTAAAACGATATTCGTAGTTGTTGTGGTCTTGGTCATGCACTATCTGAGATAAATTGCTTCGGACATCAATTGCCTCGGACGTCGATTGCTTTGAACATCAATTGGACATCAATTACTTCGGACATCAAAAATTCAACTCGCTATTCTGGGCAATGCGGGACTAAGTTATTAGGATTTATGGTTTTACAAAAGTTACCCTAAAAGCACTGAAAATTCTACGGCGAAATATTTGGTTTCTTTAATCGGCGGAAAAGACTAAACACCGAAAATCGGTGTTATATCTTTAAAAACTTCTGAATAAAAACTAAAAAAATACCTTGTTGGCAATTTTGACACACTTCAGCCACGGCTTTGCTTCAGCAGTCCAAGGTATAATAGATAATAAAAAAAAACTGGCAATGGGCGAGTTTTAACGTTTAATTTTGGCAAACATGATTGAAATTGTCTGTTATAGAACTGCGGGGGAAAAGTTGCATTGCAAAACAAACAAGTATGAAGTAAACAGTAAGTACACGAAACGCAGAGTAAAAAATCGCAAACAAGCACGTGCAGGCTCAAAACGAGGGTTGTTTGTATCCGGAGAAACTCAGAAGACCGTGGTACATTAACCGAGTAATCCACAACGCGGATGCCGCATAAAGTGAAAGCGAGCTGTCTCCCGTGAAACCCTGCACGCTGTTCGCATGAGCGTTCCACGCGGCGTGGTCCGATCCGGCGCTCTCATTGGTTGGCATGGAGGCTCGCCGAGGATAGTGGCCAATCAGAGCGCTCCGTCTACCCCTTGCCTTCCGAGGGACTTTGACGCTCCTGATTTGGGACCGAGAGGCTTATCGAGCACGGGCTGTAAACCGCGAAGTCCATACGACGGTCATTGTGTTTTTCTCGGGCGGCTTTGACCGTTCACTTGGATTGTGCGAGCGCTTTTACTGGCGGCGAAACACTGACGACGACGTTCCATTTCTTTTGCACATTTAACTTTTTTATTTATTGTTAGTTTTTTGTGTGTGTCAGTGCGCCCTATCTTCGTGTGCGCGTGCGCCACACGCGCGCGCGTGTGTGTGTGCACTTGTGTGCGCGTTTGTGTGTGTTTGTATGTATGTTTCCAGATCCAAATCGTATACACTTCGGGACGCTGTTAACGCAAACAAGCCAACGTCGTTTTTTTTTTTTTGTATTTAAGGGTACCTATTTTCTAGTGGTGGAAAGTGCTGAGTTGTGGCACTAACCTAAGTGGCAAATTTTAATGACCTTCAATACCATTTCGAACTAAAATGCAGAAGCGTGTCGAAGCCGTGTCACGCGCCAACATTGTCGCTCAGCGTGCGCCAAATCCACAGGCTTGTATCGCTTTGCCCAAATTATTTACGCGCTTGCTCGTGTTTAGTTGGATGAACGACCCACTTATTACAAACAAGGTTCAAGTACTCAGTTTTCTCGCGGAGCACTGCGGATAATTAATCATCACTAATCACCAGAATCTACTAGTGACGAGGCCCGAAATATGCTTGCTCTCGAAAGTTGAGCTTTCAGGCTATGCATTGGAAAACATAAGGTCCGTTGACACACAAATAGTGAGCAATTATTTTTTACGTTATCACTATTTCGTCGTTCGCTCAATCTGGCTGTCCGTGTGCTCTCAGAACACTGAAGTACATTCTGGCGCAGTCATTTTAGGACACTCCGATCTCGGACTACTTGGACAGTCAATTACCATTCACGTAGTCGGTTGCAACATAAAATTTTCAGAAGATCCACCCCCGATTTCCCGAAAAATTTTCTGACAAAATAAAAATTCCTTACGGTCGCGTACAGGTTAAAAAGGCGCGGCTAATTGTGCTCAAGCTCCTTGCTGAGTGACGCTTTCTTATCGGCGAATTTCGCAATTTCATTGGCTGCGCAAAGCGATATTGAGAAGCTCAGGAGCATATACATAGGGTCTCCATTAGACACTTTTTCTTCACCTAAAAGAAGAATGAATAAATAAAGATTGCTAGATCTAGCGGAAACTCGTCGAAGTCTTATCACTGCTCATGGTGTTCCGCGGATGATGATGTTAAGGGCAATACATATGTCAGCGAACGCTCTGGAATATTGGATGTACTAGGAACGGGATGTTTCTGTACACTCTAACGCGATTCCGCAATCACGCGATGTTGCTCGAAAAGAGGCAATGACCCACTGGTGACGTCATCGTGTCGTGCTGTGTGGTCATTGCCTATTCCTCGTTCTAGCAGAGAGAAAGAAATTTTCGGTGTGTCCGTAAGCGAGAGGGGGGGATGTTGTAGTGCAGCGTGCTCAGTTGCTCAAGGCATGTTCACTAAAGCTGCTAGACGAGTCACTCGCTGTAGAGTATCGGCACCTGTTCCCCGACAATGTTGTGGGCGACCGCTATCTTTGTGTCTTTAACGTGCAGAGCAGTACGCAACTGCCGATCGTCATGATTCAAAGGTGCGATGCTTCCTCAGCATTCGATTCGGTGGTAGGGAGGCTCGAACTGGGATATTGCTTGGTTCTGTAGCGCGAACTGTTCGAACATTTGTGCGAGGACCGGGAAAGCGTTTCCTGCGATTTAAGCCCACTACAGCTTCCGATAACTGGCAACCATGATTTCGGTAAGTCCGACAGTATGGCCAAGTGCTGCTACTCTGAAGCGTAGCTTATTTAGTGGCACTTGGCTGTCGCAGTGGCTGCTTATCTGATGTCAATGCAAAGCCATGCATCGGTGGAAAGCGTGGAAAGCGTAGAGACGTTGCCAGCGCGCAATCCCAAGAACTAAAATAAGGATAGTATTTTACGATACCAGGGGGCACTGCAGGTGCTGCCTTCTTACTCGTTCGGACTGCGCTTCGGTTGCAAAATGTCTTTACTATAATTGTAAAAAGGTGAACCATACGCTCGCCAATCTTGACTTAAAGGGATGCTCAACCCAACATTTCAGTGTCTATAATAAGTGGCGCACGACCTTTCCACGAACCAGCAGCCGCCGGTGTGCGCGAGCACACGCAACGAAATTGACGTCATCCTATCCCCCTTCACGTCCATTCATCCATTTACGGGATAGGATGACGTGAATTTCGTTGCGTGTGCTCGCGCACGCTGTTGGTTGATTCGTGGTAAAGATGAATTGCAGCATCTAGTTTCGGACTACCGAGAATTTCTTTGACGTATGTGAGCTAGGGAATCGAGGGGTGCCTTGCGATGCTCGGGGGATCCAGTGGGCAGGACCCATTCTTCGAGGCTATTCGGTTGCATTTGAAGTGGCAATGCCTCTAGGACTTTCCGTCTCGTCTCTTGAGTGCGGGGACAGTCCCAGAAGACGTGGGTCTCCGAAGCGGTCTCCTCGGAGTATTCACAGAGGCTCTCGTTCCTGGGTTGAACAGTGAACATTGAACATTGTTTCCATCTTGCGGAGATGGGGAGTGCCAAGGAAAAAATCTGTTTTACGCAGCTTGACGAGCCCTCGGCACACCTACAAAGCAAGCAGACAACAGCTCCAAAAGTCAGAAGTAATAAATAACAAAAATATGAATAACACACAATGGTTACACACCCCTACCACAGCAGAAATGACTACATACACATTTGTAAAATGTTTGATACGTGCTTTTTGGGTACGGAAGTAATATCAATTCCATTTGATGCAATGCTATTTAATAATTCGGGAAGTAGATGCTTAATTCTCTGGTGAGCAAAATTAGTTCGCCATTTAGTGGTACGCCACGGGTGAAAATGACGGATGGGGCGAAATAAAATGTGGGATTGTAGGTCAGCTATTTTTAAGAAACTTTCCTGTTTACCGTTTAATGCAGCTTGATATGTTAATAATAAACGTTCAGAATACATATTTAATGCGTCAGTTTGGGAATACTTTCTGAAGAGGGACAATGACGGGGCCGGTCCAAGAGACATTAGCAACTGCCCGAATAGTTTTTTTTTGGTAGAACTCTTAGTGCGTTTATATTAGTTAATCCTGTAGATACCTAAACAAGATGTGCGTAACATAAGTGATTATAAAAAAGCGATTTATAAAGTTGAAGTTTTACACCGGTAGGTAAAAGGTTCCTATAGTTATTTAAAACGCCTACAATTTTGACAGTTTATTACAAATATGATCTACGTGTTGATTTCATGACATATTATAGGAAAATAATACACCAAGAGTTTTGACCTTATCAGCGTACTGTATAATATTGTTACCATAATTCAGAGTAGGTAATTTTATCTGTGCTCCTGAGTGCAGTTGAAATATCACAGTCTTGCGTTTGTCAGCATTTACATGAAGATAATTGTTTTCACACCACATTCTTAATTTATAAAGGACACTGTTTGCTTTAGTAACAACATGTTCAACATTTTTATCTGAAATAATCATACTTGTATCGTCTGCATAAATAATAAATTCCACTTCAGTGTCGATAGTAAAGATATTATTGATATAAAAATGAAATAAGAGAGGACCTAAAATGCTTCCCTGCGGTACATCTCTTGGTACACCGCAAGAAATATTAAGTAAGGATGACTTATGATCTTTGATAGAAACGAATTGGCGGCGGTACTGCATATAGGATTTGAAAAGAACAAATAAAACCCCTCGAAATTCATATGATGATAATTTATCTAAAAAAAAATACCGCGTTAAATACAGTCGAACGCCTTGCTAAAGTCCAAAAAGACACCTATAGTTGACCTCCTCTTCTCTACATTGTCAAGTATGATCTCATTCTTGTATAGAAGTGCTGTATCGGTTGACCTGAACTTTCTCAATTCGAACTGAGATTTGGTTAAAATCTTTCTTTACAGAAAAATTTGTAATTCTCGAATGCATCATCTTTTCTAAGCCTTTGGAGAAAATAGGTAGGATAGAATAAGGTCGATAGTTTCCCAAACTGTTTTTATCTCCTGCCTGGCAATAATGCCGTGACTTTAGCGATTTGCATGTTTACGGGATGACACGCCAGATGCAAGAGCAATGTTGTAGATATCTGTTAAGTATGGCAAAATAAGGTTAATAAATAATTTTACAGGTTGAATATTTAACCCATCAACATCGCAGCTGTAATTGTTACGTAAGTTAATCATGGTTGAATATACTTCACATTCATTGGTTGGGGAAAAAAAGGCAGTTTCGCAAACTCTTGGTATGTTTTTAGCTGCAACACTACAATACGTACCGGCCCCAATGTTCGCAAAGTAATGAATAAAATCGTCTGATAATGCCAGCGCCGCTCTTTGCTACGCCATTAACAATAAGTGTTTCTATATCGTGATTGGGCTTCTTCACAGAGAGGGCACCAAGCCTTTTCCAAAGCATATTCGAGTTCTTCATACATTCCGAGTCAAACTGCTGTGCATAGCAGATGTGTTTTGCACGCCTTAAATCAGCGTTTAGGCGGTTCCTAAATGATTTTAACTCTGCCAGCTTTTCTAGATACCTCGATTTTAAAAATTCCTTGTATAAGCCAGTTTTAATACGCATTGATTAAAATGATGTTCAGTAACCCAAAGCTTCCGCGCATGTTTGGGGATCTTCACTATTTTTAACGGGAACTAAGATTTATATGCATTCGTAAAATATTCCATAAACATATCATGAGCCTAATTTACATCTTCTGAGAGCAGTATACTACCCTCGAGGTCCGAAGGTCCTGGTTGTAAGTCCTGAAGTTCTGGCTCTTGCTGTTTTGCTGCTTGTTCACTTTTCTTGAAAATGGCTGTGCGTTTAGGAACCATTGCGGTATGGGTGCGCAGTCTTCTAAGGCATACTTTCTCCCAACGGGTGCAGTTATCCGCTGGGACGGGTCTTGTCGGAGGAGGCTCTCGCGCCGCTCGCGGCGCACCTGGAGTTCGACAGCCTTGAGTGCCAAGGGGTCTACGGCTTCTGATTCCCGTTGGACTGGAGATCCAGTGTCCAGTTTTTGTACATCGTCGCTGTCAGTGCCAAGGCCGGGTGATTAATGAAGACCCGTGCGGTCTCCTCCCTCCTCATCAATTACCCGGCCTTGGCTGCGGGAACGTGCAACATCTCTCAACTCCTCACCAGCATGCCATCTCGCAATACACGTCCGTGACTGCCACTGCACGCCGATCTTCAGAAAAAGACAGAAGTCCTCGGACAGTACGGTGGTAAAAGGTCAAGAGAACTTACGAGGCGGTGACAATCAAAGCTTGTGGTGACGTCTGTGTCAGTGCACCTTCTGTGTCCTTGTCAGGCAAAGAACTATAATACCTCCACCCACCTACATGCGGTGTCAGAAGGTTTCTAGTTAGAGATGGATGATCATCTCAAACTTCATCCTTCAAAGTCGTGTTGAAATAATGTGAAAAGTCGTATTTTTAATGTTGTTAATACTACTAGCTTTTTAATTTTTATTTATTTGTACATGTTAACTTATATCTAATTTTCATGATTCTCCTACTTCTTTAATTTTTTTCTTTTATTTTCGTCCTTTTTCTCTTCCGTATAACTCCTTCGCTTCTTTCTTCTCTTCCTTAGTTTTCTATTAAAACCCCAGTTGTGAGTACTTCATGTTCTACTTCATGTCTACTTCATGTCCGTGTCTGTCCCTTGAGCTTTATAATTTCAATATGTTGAACCTAGTTCCACTAAATAAGCTACGCTACAGAGTAACGACACTTGTACATATTGTGGCTTCAAATCTTGGTTGTAAGTTATCTGAAGCTTTATCTGAAATCACAGGAAACGCTTTTCCGCCTCCACAAATGTTTAAACAGTTCTCGACAGACAGAAGCAATATTACACGAGCTCCCTACCACCGAATCCAATGCTGAGGAAGTGGCACTTTTGAATCATGACGATCGGCAGTTGCGTCTGCTCTGCACAAGCACCAAAATGGCGGCGCCCACAACAATGTCGGGGAACGGAGTGCCGGTACTCTAAGCGCAGCGGCTCTAGTTGAACCAACTATATCCCACCTTAATATTACCTTAATATTTCAGCTCTTTCTCCGCCTTGTTGTGGCCCTCGCGGTCCGCACCAGATGCCTGAATTTCGAAACTAGCCGTTATCTCATTTAAAAATAATAATTGATTTTCTGAAAATTTCAAAGGGAAAATGGGGCCCGTCTTCGATAACTGGGCGCCAATCGGCTCCAAATATTTGAGAGCTCCGTCGACTGCCATTTTTCTATCGAAAATTTAAGGAAATCACTTACAACATTTTAATAAGATAACGGTTATAGTTCTGAAACTTATGTGTCTGCTTCGGGGCGCTAGCCCTACATTCAGGCCGAGAATGAGCATTCGGCGATGCGTAGTTTACTTTCGCGGTAAACATAACCCCGTAAATTTTTTGGGGGGACACCCTGTATTTTGTTATACTATATATGTATTTAAAAAAAATAGTCAGCTCTGTATTTGTGCATGTCTTCCCACTTGTCATAGTGTTTTTGTTTGTTTGTCTTTTTGTGTTGTTTTATTTATTATTTTTAATATGTTCACTTAGAGCCGCTAAGCCTATGCGGAGAGCAAGTCGTCTGCTTCTTGCTCAGGTGTTACGGTGACGTCACAACGACGCCGAGCACTTATTGGCTGGTCGAAAAAATAGTGGGTAGACGCTTAATGCTAGATGCCTTGAGGTCTACCCACTATTTTTGTTTTCAATCAGCCAATCAGAGCTCGGTGTCGTTCTGACGTCAGCGCCACTCCTGCGCAAAAAGCAGGCGACTTGCTCTCCGCATGGACGTTTTCAGTTTCTTGTCGTTCTCAGTCACCTGGGTTCCGTATCAGGTACGCGGGACGAAAAAATAATGAAAGCCGTTTACAACTCCCTGTAACGCCGAATTAGAGCGCAGCTCTTGAGGAGGAGGGGAAAGCACGGGGGGGGGGGGGACACGTGACCTCGGGGGCGGGGGGGGGTTCACGTGGCCTGGGGTCACGTGACCTCGAGGAGTGGGGGGGGGGCGGAGAGAATTTTCCGCTAAATTTAGCGGGGAAAATTTTCCGCTAGATTTAGCGGGAAATTTTTCCGCTAGCGGGAAATTTTTCCGCTAGATTTAGCGGAGAAAACTTTCCGCTAAATTTAGTGGCGAAATTTTCTTGCTAGATTTAGCGGGAAATTATTCCGCTAAATTTAGCGGGGAAAATTTTCCGCTAGATTTAGCGGGGAAAATTTTTCTGCTAAATTTAGCGGGGAAAATTTTTCCACTGGATTTAGCGGGGAAACTTTTCAGCTAGATTTATCGGGAAAAAATTTTCCGCTAAATTTAGCGGGGAAATTTACCCATCATGCACCGCGCGGTTACGCCGACGGCGACGCCGGCGCGGCTCAAGCCGGAAACGGGCTCCTAAGAGCTGCGCTCTAAAAAGAATCAAACATTTTAACCTGAAATATGCGAGAAAATATATAGGTGAGGTAAAACAAGAGTGTGTGACCATCACGCATTTTTCGTGAGCATCTTCCAGCAGCGTGGAGAGATCAAAACGATGTCTTAACGCACACCAGAAGTGACGACATTCAAGATGGCTGCGCCCTTGTGGAAAAGGTGCATAGGTTCACCCGGTGAGTTCTCCAATAAGGATGCCTGATATTCACTGCATATAATCGCGAAAAAATAAACCACTGTTCAGATAACCGTCTGTCCCTGTCATTATTACACGTCTTATTTGCACAACGACTCGCAGTGATTGAGAAAAAATAATTGTTAAACAAATGTTGAAAAAACTGAAGTGTTTCTTTTCGTCCCTAGACGTTTTATTCTTTCGTGGTTTTTCGAAAAATTAAGATCGCACGTTTCGTCCCAATGCTCTTGCTCCGTGTCCAGCGAAGAGGAAGAAGCAGAAAGGGGCTGCTTGCTGGCTTCGGAGTCGCGGGTCGGGCGGCAGGGTGCCACGGTGATGGCAGGCAGTCGGGCACGGCAGCAGCGACCGGCGCGACCACAAAGGCGGCACTGACCAGGCGGGCAACCGAAGCCACAGCCGGCATTCCATACGCGCCACCGCCGAGGTAAGCTGCCATGTATAGAAGTCGGCCAGGAAAGGCCCTTTGCAAAGCGTGCGACAATGGCGCGCACACGCTGCCGAAAGGAATGCCGGAATTGACTCTATAGGACTGGCTGTAGCAGACGACGGAGGTGAAATAGGAAGCGAGGGTGCAGAAACGCAGGCGAGGGCAAGCGGTCAACTGCGCCAAATACTTCAAGGAATACATCGTATACCTCTTTAAGACGGGCACCTAATATGTCATTTGCGCCAAATGACATTCAGTGTAAATGGCCACTTAGTCGAGTGCCCCACGGCAGCTCAACGGCATTTGAGACGCAAATGGCAATTCAGTTGCCGTGTGGCACTGACTAAATGGCATTTATAATGAATGTCATTTGGCGTAAATGGAATTTCAGGTTCCCGTCTGACAGAGGTATTACTCCGTGGAACTTTAACGGCCTCGGAGCCAGCAGCTTTAGCGTAGTTGGAACGGCCGGACGCGCGCAGCCTCGCGGATTTCCCTTCGATTTCCCCTCGCGGACAGCCTTCGAGGCATCGGAGACAGCCGTTTCTGCTGTCTTGGCAAATCCGGTATCTCGGTTGGTCGGCCGCAGCCATCTCCTTCGGCGCAACACGAAGGCACGACAGCGTGGACAGCGCGATGCGAATGCACTCTCTCTAGGACGCGGGCTGTCCACACCACTGGGAAGATATGAGGCTGTAGGCGCGGTCTAATACGAATGAGCGGAGAAGAATGTCTTCTCCTAGTAAATTATTTGACTGCACTACCCTGTCTCTCTCTCTCTCTCTCCCTCTTCAATGTCACGTGGTAGATGCTGAGGTGGCGAAGAGGATCAAACAGGTGGTTCCCATAATACAACGGCCTTGTGAGATTCTCGCGAAACGGATTTTCAACCCTCATCCTTGGCATCGCCGCAAGTAAAATGAGGCTTAGTAGCATCGCAATCTCAATAAATTTAAAAGCTGAACTGAGAAACGTCAAAGCTCCTTGAACATACAAAAATGGCGCTATTCTTTGTTCAAAACATTTTTCCTCGCCGGCGCCTTAGCTCAAAAATGATGTCTGGCAGCCAGGGAGAGAGAGAGAGGTATAGGAAAATGAAAGGGAAGCGCCGGAGCCAATCACGGCTTCAGGTGAGTGCACGTGACGTGGTGATTTAGCGGCCCTCTTATCTCCAAAATGGCGCCGGGCAACCACGGAGAAAAATGGATGGGGAGGAGGAATGGTGCTAGTTTTCCGTTCACATGGGCTTTACGAAATGTGAGAGGAAGTGAGGTATACGATGTGGCTTACAAAGACCTGGACAAAAAGGGCAGAGCCTAGATCCCGAAAGGTGAAACTGCGATGGTTGTCATGCTTGTTTCCTCTTTGTCTGCTCTAGCCAGAAAGGAGACGAATATTATTGCGTCCTAGAAATGGAGAAGGAACTGTTCCGTGATTGTCCCCGTTTGTGTCTAACGTTGGCTCGGGTTTCAGCTTTACTATCATCGGGAAAGCAGCCATGGGTCGAGTGACGCGAGGGATGACGTGGAGGACAGAAAACAATACGAGTGAGAGTAGCGAGGATCAGGAGCCTGAAAGGGAAGAGTGTGATTAAAGAAAAGCTAAAAAGGTTCTTGAAAAAAAAAGACGTTAGAGATTTTACAGTATTTTTATTTCGTGAATCTGAATATCACGTTGGTTTTCCCCGAAGATGTAACTAAACGCGAGGAAACACGGAAATCCTCCCACCAGTCGTTAACGTCATAAAAGGATCTTTGGGCCGCCATAGCTCGTGTCGCTCGTGTGGCCAGCGGGTGCAATTGCGAACTTGCCAGGTATATTTCTCCGAACTGACAACCAGTCGTGACGTCTCTTTCTGACCTTTTTTTGAAAATAGCAAGAGTGTGCGTGCATAGCTTTGACATGAGCTGAAGATGCGCTATAGGGCGGAAATTCCGAAAACTCATTTTAGGACGTCAGGCTCCGGGAAGGTGTAGGGGCTTCAGGCGGTACTTTCGTAATGATTTTATGCAACCTCCGTGCAATGAATTGAAGAAAAATAATAATAATAATAATAATTTCCATATTCGTTATCTAGGGGGCCAAATAAACATTATTTCAGCGCTTTAACTCAAGTACAAAACCTCTTCAGTTTCTTTTTAAGGAAACTACCGCCCAAGGGTAAGGACGTTAAAAAAAAAAAGTAAAAAATAGAGTGAAGTTGCTGTTAGGGCGTAAACAAAAGACAGTCTGCTGACGCTGTCTGAGTCGTGTTTCTTTCTTGTCCTTTCACATTTTTCATACAAAAACTGTCGGCAGACATGTTCGAAGTATACGTATGTTTGGAGCAAACATATTTCGAACATCTTTGAGAGTTGTCCACGGAAAATTCTACCACGAAACACTACATCTTTTGTATGATGTATGAACAGTGCGACTCTGCGGCAGTGGCGGATCCAGGGGGGGGGGCAACCGGGGCGGCCACCCCCCCCCCCCCCCCAAACAAAGTCGACCCCCCCCCCCCTCCCCCCTTCTCGGAGGGCAATTTGACGTGGGTGGACCCCCCCCCCCCCCCCGGTGCACAAAAAGAAATGGAGATATCATCATTACAAATTTTCTGCCCCCCCAAACCGGAGTTCTGGATCCGCCCCTGCTCTGCGGTCTCAGGGTTTGGCAACGATCGCGCTTGCGAGCTGAGACTTGCCTCAGGTTTGCACCAATGCGGGAAGAATGTGTCGAATTAGCAGCATGCCGCATAGTCTTCTATACACTCGTGTTATTCTGTTATCATGTTGTTTTCTCAGCTTTACCACGGATGTAAAGTTACTGAGAGCTGTGGAATGAGGATATATCGGAACGTAAGGTTTGTATCGGGTTAGCGGATGCACCTCACCTGATGGCGCGGATCTCAAAGTGCATCAGACTGGGTAGGTTAGGAGGATCGGAGCCAGGCCATCCGATCAACCTTGGACTCCTACCATGTAGCCTGTGGCAGGATTAGAGTGCTTGTGCGGGACAGTCCACTCCCGAAAAGATCACTGCTCGCCATGATTGGCGGTTTGCTCCTCTCCACTCGCCTCCTCTCCGGCAGAATTCTTTCGATTGGAGTGGAAAGAGCAAAGGGCTTTGTGGAGGAGCTTGTCCTGCTATTCTTAACCTACAACGACAGCACGGTTAACATGACGGCCAGTGTAGTACCTAAAGAAAGTTTAGGAACGGCGAAGTTTTGGCATTTGGGAATTTCCCAAGCGCGCACAGTATCAATGAGGGACTTGCCATTTTTAATATCGGATATTCAAATCATCGAATGTTAGCGCAAGCCAATCACAGCCACTCGGATTTCTCGCATGACTTTTTCGCCAAGTTGTCTAGATTAAGGCCCCTGGGCAGTGAACCAGTCAAAAAGGACAACTTTGGAATGGCCATGCCACCGAGCGATTGAATTCGAGCACTGTCACAGTTCGGCAGGGTACCTCGGACGTTCGAACTCAAGACCGGGTCCAATAACTGCGGCCGCGGAACGTCTCAGAGTTGCAAAAATTATGGCATAGGATGGCGCTACCTGCCGAACCGAACTTCACTGCCCGGTCGGTATTCGAACGTGCTACAACCTCCGGTGACTCTTGGTGGTTCAAATATGAACCTATAGACAAAGATGATCAGAAAACACATCACTGGGGTTGTTGGGGCTTCGAGGATTGCCTTTCATACGTGCATGCTGACCTCGTACGCCCGATTTCAACGATGCAGGCCATACTGCAGCTGGACACCAACCGAGATGAAGTCAACATCCTGACATCAGTGTTCCGGTATCGTGAAGGCGAACCCATTATCGGGTGAGCAGTCGTCTAACCATTCTGTATTTGAGCGGCAGCGTAGATATCGGATTGATTCATTAAAAAAATATGATTAAAAACATGCATTATTTATATCCGTAACCGTTGGAGCGAGATTGAGAAGATACCCCGAATATGTGCGCGCCGGTGTCATCAAGAAATTTTCCAGAACTTGGAGGCGTTTCAGCTCATGACCCGCCATATTGCTATCAGTGCGAAGCCACAGAAAATATTAGGGTTTTCCTTGTTATCTTTTGGCATATTTATATTTGAGAGTTGGAATTCTAATACGAGATGGTTAACGACACAATTTTGCAGGATGGTAGTACAATTGTGATGGATCTCGTCATTCTCTCTTTCAGAACGACATCAATTTGTAAGCCTTGTTCCCAGTTGTTTCTTAATAGCTAGGGTAGAATTCTTGCACATCATTATGCAAGCTGAAAGTACATCTAACGCCCTCTCAATGTGTCTGCGGGATGGGCGGTGTTAATAAGATTCTGCCGTTGTTGCGTCTAAATGCATAGCAGTTATAGGGCCAGCTCAATCAGAGTTTTTATGTCCGCAGATGTGGCCTCGATGACGTCACGGTATCACGTGACATCACGTGACATCATGACGTCACGATGTAACCTGAAGCGCCAGAGAAGCAGCGGCACAGCGAGGCAAAGATAACCTACCAATGCTATGCATTTCGAGCGGCTTTTGGGATATAACAATAAGACGGGCAATTTTATTCGTTGCAGAGTTGTCAACATGGTTCACTGTTTGAACCTATCTTCCCTGCCGGTCCTGTTGGCGTGTCTTGCGATAGCCGAAGCCTTCGTGTTTAAGGATCGATGGAAGAGTCTGGTCCCGGTAAGACGATATATGATTGGCTCATCCGTTACAGAAATTACGGTTGGGGCCAACATGTATAATTCAAGCGAAGACTGCATTTTCACAACTCTGTCGTTTTGATATGCAATGTGGAGGTCATCTGCCATAGTCATGGGCACGGGCCACCAAAACCAGAAATGTGCAAAATTATCGCCATGCTTGTTTTTATTTCTTCTTCTTTTTTTCGGGAACCCTGAAAAACTTTAATTATACATCTTAAAATAAAAAGAAAGTTGCGAATTTGATATTCGGTATAATTGATTTTTTTTCCCATTTCAAAACAAAATTTTAGAACCACAAAAAAAATTAGATTACAAAAAATAAAAAGTAAAAAGTATTCAATTCGTTAGAGTACTCTTAGAGACTTCCTTTTCTCTGCCGCTTTCTCCATTTTCGATACGGACTTGGTTATCACCAATCCATTATTAACCATAGGAAAGCGAAAACCTGCGAGACAGTCACATTTCCAATTTCTTTTTTTTTCTCTCCTTTTCTTCGTTTATGCTGTTTATATGTTTCCTCATTCTGTTTCAACGTCAGGTTTGCGCGGCTACATTACGCCGCCCCCAAAAAATAAACCCAAAATCGCCGAGCAGAACTTAAATTACTTCGTGTCCAGCCCCGCGCATTGTCTGCCTGCTCCGCATGGAATTATTACGCGGCAAAGTCGCTGGTCGTTATATATGAGAACGGGGCTGGGTCATTTGCATATATATTATAATGAAAAGGACAGCGGGTAAAAAACTCGCTAATAATGAAACCGGCATAAATATAAACCGAGAGAGCCCGAGCTAGAGTACAAGCATATGTGAGGGCAGGGTCACGTATACAAACATCCGGATTAGAATTAAACATAGACGATTGGTTCACATTGTTTTGATAGTAGATTATAGCACGCTTGACCGGAAGTCACGGCTCGATTGCGCTTTCTGGTTGGCGGATGTCGATGGCCAACGTGGCGAATGTCGGTCATGTCGGACACAGGACAAAAACATGCCCTACGTAAAACGTTCACGCGTAGGAACTCTCCGTAGCTGGTGAATTAAAACTCGACGGAAGTTTAATAAACGCGCTGGTTTTCGCTACGCGGCTTTATAAAGAAATTCGTGTTTTATCCATAGCAGGGGACAAGGACGTTGCCTCGTCTTCTTTCTCTCGTGTACAGTCACTGGCAGGAAGAGATTGGAAGAAGAGTGTTACACGGGTTGCCTGTTAGATGGCGCCACTGTAAGCTCTCCTCTAAAGCCAACGTTATTAGTCCAAAGGCCCCCGATGCGTTTATGTCTGTTCGAAGTAACGTCAAACGCCAACGTACGGGCCTGTTCCTGTTGCGACCCTCAGAAGGAAATGGCGGCGCAGCACAGAAATGAGTGGGACTTTGGAAGCAAATGGCGCGCGGCACGGCAGGAAACGTGTCTGCGCGTTCGCACATGAATGGCTAGCGGTACTTGTAAGATACGCGAAGCGTGAATTTCATGTACGCTATATAAACGCATAAGGCAACGTAATAAATTGTACGAAAAGTTCATTACAACAAGAGATACTGGTATATACTACAAGAATTCAAGAAGGTGAGAAACAAACTCAACGCGGATATTTAAAAAAGAGCAAAAGCTCACTACTACAAGAACAAGTTGAGTTCGATATATGATAATCCAAGGAAAGTCTGGCAGGCTGTAAATGAACTTACCTCTAAACCCCGTGCTGTTGCCCCAAATCAACTTACAATCGAGCAGGTGACCTGCTCCGGCCAATCTCATTGCAAACAAATTTAATCTCATTGTTTAGTATCAGGGTTCTTCAATGTTACCTACCACGAGTACGCCTAGGTGTGAATCTTATGTTACATTACCTTTGGATAACTCGATTTTTCTAGCACCCTGTAGTGAAATAGAAGTAAACACGATTATTAAATCCTTAGGGAACAGGTGTCGCCTGTGGTGAAGATGGGTTGTGTTCTAAGCCAATAAAAGAAGTTTCCTCTTTAATCTGTACAGCCCCTTGCCCACATTTGTAACACTATTTTAAGCACTGGCACCTTTCCAGAAAAATTTGAAAATAGCGAAAAGTATATGTAATTCATGAAGGCGGTCCTAAGAATAGCATGAGTAACTATAGTATAGACCAATCTCCGTATTTCTGGTTTTCTCAAAAATAGTCGAACGCGTTATTTACAAACGTTTAGGTGAATTCTGTGTTAAACATAACATTATTACAAACAACCAGTATGGATTTCAGAAAGGTAAATTAACAGAGATAGCATTGCTAACTATAAAAAAAAATCTTAGACAACATCGAAAACCGATGTTACTACACTAGGTGTTTTTTTTTTTTTTTTAGATTTCAAAAAGCATTTGACTCTATAAAACACTACATCCTAGTCCAAAAACTACCGCTTTATGGAATAAGAGAGGTACTGCACTTAGCCTGATCCGCAGCTACTTACCATCTCGTCTTCAGTATACGGTACCCATGATGACGCGCTCTTCTCTAGCAAAAAGTCAGTATGATGTACCGCAGGGATCAATCTTAGGGCCTCTACTTTTTCTTCTTTACGTTAACGACATAATAAACATCCCAGAAACCCCTGACAATAACTTGATACGCAGATGACACGAATGCAGTTTTCACCGGTAATTGCTTATGTGGAGAACGCGAAACTGTTAGCGCGAACAAGCGATCGCCGGTTTTTTTCAGTTTTTCTTTTGAAACCAAGGGCTGTCATCAAAGTTATTATTGTTAGGGAAAGAGCGCACGTAGTTCTACAATGTAAAGCGAGCAACATTTCGTGCTCGCTAATGTTAAGACGTAAAATGCGAAAATGCGCCGATGTCACGTTCGCGCCAACAGTGTCGCGATGTGTACTTTAGAAACAAAGACAAACACATGGTTGGACCAACTTCACTTGTGGTTAGTTGCAAATCCCTTAGAACTAAATACTTCGAAAACTAAGTATATCATTTTTGGAGCAAAAACAAACCCATTACTAAACACAATTAATATATCGTTTCAAAACTCCGTTAAGGCCCGTTCACACTCTTGCGACTCGAGTGCGACCGAGTACGACCGAGAGAGACCCAAACCGGTTTTTAAGCCTCTTGCGATCTCTTCGGACCAGCTCCGCTGTATCGCGCATCCGGGTCCTAAAAGCCGGGTCTGGTCTCTCTCGGTTGTACTCGGTCGCAAGAGTGTAACCGGCGCTTTATTGAACGCATAGAGTCTTATAAATTTCTTGGTGTTCGTTTCCACGAGAATTTGTATTGGACTGCCTAAGTAAATGATTCTCCGAAAGGAGATTTCAGAATCACTGGCCATACCTTTTAGGTGCAGACAACTTCTTGCAAATTGATTAAAACGACAAATGTATGCATCTCTGATTCACCTCGAGGCTTTATTACTGTTTATTATTGGGGGGGGGGGGGGACAACAACAGTAAATAATATTAAGCAGTTACTTACATGACAAAAACGCGCGGTTCGGCTAATTGATAATTTGCCCCGGTTTCAATCGACTTCACTATCTGTTTTAATAAACATAAAATACTTACGGTAGATAACCTTTTGTTTACCTAAAGGTGGTGATTTGATTTCAATTCACACACAAATTAACACTGATCCTGACATCTTTCATCGAGACGTACCTACCCAAGCAAACGAATTACAACCTGTAGGCACCAGCAGTTTCCAAACCCAAAAATTAGAACCAATTATGGTACTCAAAAATTATCCTACCATACTACAGATATCCTAAACCAACATTATCGCGTCTATGAGATGGCCCAAGGAAATCACTTCCATGTTTCATTAAAAAAAATACCTAGAGGAATATTTTTAATGTTGCTATACTTCGTTTCAGCTTGGGTCCAGACGGGGCCGGATGCCGCGAGCCGTTCGTATGACGTGTGGCCCTGAACAGTGCTTGAATTGCACGAGCGCGCGTGCTCGGCTTGGGTCGTGCTGAAAGCCCGGAGCTCGCGCTTGTAGCATCGCCTGCGTTCCGACCCGAGCTGAGACGAAGTATAGTGTGCATACCTAGTGAGTTGCATTATTCATCAGTGTGATTTTTTTTTCAATAACATTTGTAAGCTGAAGAGTCTTTATCTGGGTTTAATAATTTCTTTCTTGACTTGTGCTGTGAGCTGGCTTTTTGTATTATTTTTTCTCTCGATTTGTGCCCTGCTGTTGAGTGTTAGTTGGGACCCAGTCAGGTGATTGTATTCGCCTTTGCCTAAACCCCTTGACAATTGTGTCAAAAATAAAACAAACAAACAAACTGTTTTGTCGGGGTCACGTGATTTACGTTACGAGCTGCAAGGCGGTGACAAAAGCGTCGATCGTTTGCAAGCGTCCGCCGACCTCTGTCCGCTTTCCTCCCTCCGTCGTCGCGACAACAGCGACGCATGCGCAACTTGACGAGCCAATCCCGCGCCGGAGAGGATTCTGGACTCTCCTCTTCAGCGTTCTCATCTGCCCTGGCTGCAGTGGAAGGCGGAGGGCCCCCTGGGAGGCAGACGTGCCTCCAATGGTGGCATCCTACAGAGCCCCCGCCCCAACAAGCTTGTGGTGCGGCCTGGTGGTCGAAGTGCACAACAGGAACCGCACGGAGAAGAAATGCGCGCGGAGTTTTTGAGTAGCGGAGGGCCTGCTTATCGACGCCAAGGGGTTGGACATTATTGATCCATGCTCCGCGCCAACGTAAATCCACCGTTTTCAAACATCGTTGGTTCGGGAGGTTTTGCTACGAGCTGCTTATGAAGGCGGCACGAGCGAGCGCGAGCATCGAACGAGCGCTCGTGCACCGGAAGTGCATGACCATAGCTTCATATATACTGACAAAGCCTTGCAGATCGCCACGAGAAGCGGCCGCCGAAATGGAAAAGGTGGAGCGGGAGACAACGGATGAGAGGAGAGCCACGTGACTGGCGCCTTGCTGCGGCGAGACGCCGAAACGTACTTCTCCCGAGCGAACAAGTGTGTTTCGGGTCCTCGCCGCTCCAAAAGCTGTGCGCTGACATCCAGGTACCCCGAGA
>JAZHYW010040076.1:0-52730 GCA_037355805.1 Ixodes ricinus
GCATTGCATAAAATAGCAGGGTAAAGGATCTGCCTTTCTCGCGTACTCACCCCACTCGTATTTCTCACGTCATGCCTGACAGGTGACGCTGGCATCGGACATGCTCAGATGCCTTGATTTTCGAAAGAACGCGTGTTTCTACGCTTGTGCGGTGCCCACACCTCTTGCTGTAAACGAAAGACTTTCTGAAATAATGAGTTGCGGTATTAGCCGCTCCGGCAACCGTGTTCCGTGGTTGGAGTCCTTGTTACCTCGTTTCTGCGTTTCCGCTTGAATAGACCCTTCACAAATACTGTCCTTTGTATGGTAGCTGTTAAATCCCGACACAATGGCGGACTAGAACCTCAGCGTCGCCGCACACTGGAAAAAACACACTCACAGAAAAATATTATCAGCGCTGCTACGTTGCATTTTCCACGCTGTTTGATCGGCTCGTCAGCTCGCAGTGTTGGCCGTGCTGGGACGTTCGCTATCTTAGGATAGACCAACACGCTGTTTACAAACAAGCCCACGTTTGCCCACACCAGGTGTGAGCACTGCGCGTGCGCAGAAACCGAATTCCGTGAAGTGTCTGCGCGTGCGCAGTGCCGTCGACAGCGCCACCGCAGCTGCAGCGGACGTCAGGGGCGCGTGTTGGTCTATTACTTGCACGTTCCTCGATGCAGTTGTTCCGCTTTTCTAATATTCGGCAAGTGACCTTCGGAAAGGTCTATAAACGGTAGTTCCCCGCACCTTTATTTCACGTTGTTCTCTCTAGGTGGCGTCGCCTCTCTCGGAGATCCGAATACATGGCTTGCACGTGACATCGTGGCACTATGCTGGTGGTCACTCCTATCTGTTCTTGCCGAGGAAAATAAACAAACAAAACAACCATCTACGCTGCAGAAGGCACTATCATGAACACAACTGGCTATAAACCCTTTGTACGGCAAACATCACCAGGTTGTGCTCCAGTCTTTGACGTCCCAAAGAACTTCAGGTTTATAAAAAGAATGAACAAAGGCACAGCTTAATACTGTCGCTTCGAATTGTAGATGAAACGCTTAACCACCGATTCTCCAAGTGAACGCCAAAAGAACGAAGGAGTGCGAGATCTGTTAACATGTTTCGAGTGTTTTTGTAAACCAACTTGCCTCCTCCAAGATGCTATATTGTACAGCCAAAGGCCCTTGTTAAATCTCCAACTTTGTTGTCCGTGTTAGCATTTATGCTTTCTAGCACTAGTGACATAAGCAAGCTCAACAGGCTTGCAAAGATGGTGAGACCGGAAGTCGCTTGGGACGCAAGCGGAGCTCACCGATAGCCTGCTGCGATTGGCCAGCTCCGCGCCAGCTCATGAATCGCAGCAGACGGCGATGTCCCAATCGCGCTTGGTCCCGTCAAGTAGAATAGGGCCCCAAAAGAGGAATCACACTTCGCAATATGGCAATTGGAAGTGTGTCTTGTCCTTGCGCATCTCGTGCGTTTATGTTTCCCCCGACCTCAACCAATGATGACTCGAGGTTGGCTGCCTCGTCGTCGCGCGTTCGCTACGTGTTCTCCTGCTGCCCTTTGATTAAGGCTTGGCCATCTTTGTGGGTTGATGCGCAAAAGACGCATTTTGTAACACCTGACGCCGTATTCCTCTCGGCGATTAATATCGCATCCAGTTGTCGACAACCCCATCTGATAGGCGCGCAGCAGACGACGCTATGCACATGCCAATGCTAATGGTGACGAGCACAACCAAAAACGTCGCTGTGGTAGGCCTTCCACGATCGACCGCCAAACGTTCACTATGCATGCATCGTCCTGGGTGGGATTATTTCCGCTTTCACCAATGGGAAGTGAGGGATATGTCAGACTGTCAACTTTGACAGTTGACGGACGCGATGACTGCGAGCTTCCGCCGTGCTTTTGACGCACCATTGAAATTGTTGTTGGCAATTAATCTCGTCGAGATGTCAGATATAGGGAACCACCAAAACATCTTGTCGCCCATAGGCAGCTGTGTCCACGATACTGCGCCCTCAGCAGCAAGGCCAGCAATGGCTACCAATTTGAGCCATGTGCAGATATGAACCATCTCTCTCCTCACACGCATGTTGCGCGGCGCAAGGCCCCAGAAGGTCAAGGTCAAGCTTCCCGGAGTTTTGGTCTCACGGGCCCAGGGCAGGCCGAACAGCGATCTACCTCGGCATGCGCACGCTGAACGACAAGGGTCGCGCTTCCTCGGTGTCCAACATCGTCGCGGTGAAGAACATCGCGTCGACGAAGCCGGCCCCGCCGACTGTTCGTCGTCCGGATGCCACGCGGAAACCCCAACCTCGCCACCCGGAAGGCAAGACGACCGTCCCGCCACCGGGTCCGAAAACCTCAGACGAGACTCCCGACACGGTGCCCATGCCCGAAAAGAAGACGTCCTACGTTCTGCTCTTGCTGGGTCTTCTGGGAGCGCTCCCTATGACTACCGTCTTGGCCATATGTGTCTACATGCTCGTGGGCCGCGAGACCGAGGAGCCGGAACCTTCTTCGAAGGAAGACAGCGAGTGACATCGTAGACGTCATAGTGATCGGGGGCCAAGGAACGAGACGTTTCCAAGTCTACGACCCCTGGGCGCCGCCATCTTGCTGTTGGTGTGGGTAGGTCGTCTGACAGTCAAGCGTTGCCGAGGCCGCGTGTACGCCTTAGCAATGCTTGACTATATATCAGACGACCTACCCACACCGGCAGGAAGATGGCGGCGCCCATGGGGGCCGTACTTGGAAACGTCCATACTCGGTTTCACTCTGAGTCCGATCGCAGACGATGCTTCGATCCAATAGAGCCAATCAGCGCCAAAAAGTGCATCGTCACGGTGCTCGTCCTCTTTGTTTACTTTCGCCGACTAAACCGATCACGCGCAGTGAATGGGCCTTGATCCTGTGCTTTTTTTCCTGCGTGATTGGTTTAGACGACGATTTAACAAACTTAAAAAGACGACAAGCACCGTGACGATGCACTATTGGCGCTGCTTGATTGGCTCCACCGGGTCGTATGCGGAGCGCAAGTTCGTCTGCTTCTTTTGCAGGGTTGTGGTAACGTCAGAACGCCGAACTCTGATTCGCTCTGATTGAAGGATGGCGGGGAGACCTCAAAGCAAGCTGCCTTGAGGTCTACCCACTATCCTACGATCAGAGCCAATCAGAGCTCGACATTCTGACGTAACCCCAACCCCTGAAACAGAAGCAGACGAACTTGCGCTCCCGCGTAGCGTCGGCTGCGGTCGAACTTAAGGTGAAACGTAGTATAGCGAAGTGTCTGATGATAGGTTTCTGGACCTTGGTCCAGACGACTTTTTTCTCAAGTTACGCCAATCTTTTTTGTGAGAAATTAAATCTTTAACACATTTATCTTCCAAGTTTACAAACAGAAGGCTTTCTTTAAGGAAGTGAACAGAATCCTCAGTTAGTGACGTTGTGCTGAATGTGGTATTCAATGAAGAGTTGGCAGGTGCTATCTTCAGAGCTCGCTTTGCAAAAATCGCCTTTCTGCGCGCTGTTATCTTTGTCTGCTGGGCTGTGGAACGCCTTGTGAGCATGCGCTGTTCCTCTGCTGTGCGGTATATCAAACGGTGCGCATGCGTCCACAGCTCAGTTACTCAGCGTTTTTCTCCCGGGTGATAAGCAATACAGAGGTCTATACCTAAAGCCCCTTGATACTTCTTTTACGAGTAACGACAACCGATAAAACTGACAGAGCACGTTCCGCTGGAACAAAATGGCGTCGTTCACTTCAGTCTTCCGCTGTGCGCCGCCACTAGATTCCTAAGACGTGCACCGTCACAGTAGTCGGCGCTTCGAAGGATGTCACTGCTTTTAGGAAGATGGTATCTAGGGGCTTTAGGTATACCCACCGGGCAATGAAGTTTGGTTTGACAGACGGCGTCGTCTATATGAGGAGTGTTAGCAACTTGCATGAGGCGGCCGGCAGCCGCAACAGCAATAGGATCCGATCTCAAGCTCGGATCTCCGAATGCTCTTCTAAACTCTGACGCAGCCGTCGTGTCTAATCGTCAGTTGGTGAGGCCTTTTGCCTTTTGTACGTCTTATCTCTCACGCTTTTAATTTTGTGCCAATTTTTACGTGCCAGCTGCACCCCACCCGCGTTTGGACAAAAGCCGCGCTGACTAGCAGCCGATCGAGGCGCCTCCTTTTCACAGCCCTGGGACCGTGCTCGCTTTCTGAAGCGACGGAAATGCGCGTGTTGGGTTGTGGAAAAAGACTGACATCACGAGCCATGGCTTCGTCATGCAGCTGCTGCCGGCATGCATCGATTCCTGGGAACTATACCCCGTGCACCCTTAAAGGATATTCCATCGTTCGGGAGAAGTGTGTTTCGGCGTCTCGCCGCAGCGGGGTGCCCGTCACGTGGCTCTCTTCTCATCCGTTGTCTGTCGCTCTACCTTTTTAAATTTCGGCGGCCGCTTCTCGTGGTCATCTGCCAGGCGTTTTCAGTATAGAGGAGGATATATGCTGCTGCAGACTCCGGCACGTGCCTTGCGCAGAACACCATTTCCTGCATTCTCCTTGATACTTGGCTAGTTTAGCAGTAGGTCTATTCAGTAGATATGTCATCAATAGGCACCATTTTCAAGATCACTAGACTCTGTGGCAGATAATAAAGGTTTCTAAAAGATTTGCCGCAGTGCGACCCGCGTCGGCCTTGTCTAGGTTCGCACCGCCCTCTCTTTGTCGTTTCAAGCGCTTGCGTACCTAGTTTCCTTCCTCTCTCCCGGGGTGGCTGTCCCGTCGCGCGTGTCTAGTTTTCTCCGGCTCCTCGGGGCGGGTCTGTGTCGTGTGCTAAACAGCTTCGCTGGTCATTCACCTTCACAGAGGGGAGTGGCTCGGGATTTTTTTTTTTTCATATGTGACTATATTGCGGATGGAAAAGGATAGAAAGACGTAAAAACAAAGTAACGGCTTCATCGGCGAAATTGCGCCAGAAACAAAAGAAAGGACGAGCGCCGAGAAAGCAGCAGCGAGTGTCGAGGTGTCGGCGTGGAGCAAGTCGGCGAGGGCTACGCTGGGTCCACCTATCTACTCCACTCGGTCTCTCGAACATTCGGGTTAGAATGCACGAGCTTCGAACATTTGAAGTAAGAGTAAACGCGAATATTCTCAAAGCATCGCGTAGCGCTCCCTCTCGGCCATGCACGCGGCATTACTCCCCCTTAATTAAAGCTCATTCTCCCGATGCAACTTTAAATAAAATAAGACAATGCTAAACTAAATGACCGTTCCAACTTCCCAGTAAATTGAGGAGTCGGCTGAACTAGGAAAACAGTCGATCGCGGTGGCAGCATCACGTGGTCGGTGATGTTTCAGACAGCGGCTGGCGTCGTCCTGACTTCCTCCAAAGCAAGGGCAGGTTTTCGTAGCGTCAGGCGGTTCTCTCCGAGGTTGATGTCTGTGCCGTCTTCACGCATAAAGTCCATCCCCAAAAATGACCTCTCTTGTCTCTTGCACAGTTCACTGTAGTATAACAAATTGCATGCGGCAATATTTTGTTATTTTATTACTGACAAGTCACGACAAAAAAAGTGCAATTTGTAAGAAGCGCGAAACATTCTAAGAAGAGTAAAGTTGTTTTCCTTCAAAAACAAAACAAAAAGAAACAGTTTTTTTTTTCATATCTTTTTAAAAGGGTGGGGGGGGGGGGGGGGCTGATGCCGTGTTGGGGTGGACATAATTAACTGCTGCTATGGTCACTGACAGAATAAGAACGACATACGCGTGCTTTCGCTGTCCGCGCACGCTCGAGGTCCACGAGACACCGAAGCATCGTCGAAGGCTGGAAGCTCGCGCTGGAGGCGGGACCACGAAGCGCCTTCCTGCCGTTTTTGCCTTGCCATCGACTCAACTTTAAATACCCCCATGAAAATGTATATATTGTGTTCTTTTTTTTTTTTTTTTTGCACTGCAATGTTTTCTCTATTTTCTTTTTCTCGCGCAATGATATTAAAACAAAGCCTTTATTGGACCTTTTTCGGGTTCCGTTGTTTCTGTAGAGTACGTTCAATCTTCAACTTTTTACGCCGCGCGCAAGTTCGTCTGGTTCTTGCTCAGGGGCGGCGGTGACGTTAGAGAGCCGAGATCTCATTGGCTCCGTTTGAGAGGATAGGGGGTAGGCCTCGAAGCAGCTAGCATTGAGACCTACCCAACTATCCTTCCATCAGAACCAATCGGAGCTCGGCGTTTTGATGTCACTCATGCAGCCGATGCGGTGCAAGAGCGACTCTTCGCTACATGGGTTTGGGAATGCACCTGGCTCGGCCAGCAAAGCCAAACCACTACTAGAAAAGATCAGCAACCAAGAGAGCTGTGAATCTCTTCTTTGCACCGACCTTAAAGGGATTGTCCGGTCAAATTTTGTATTCGAGAAAACAATTGAATATCATTGTTATTGCCTCGAGACGCATCGTACGTGCAATATCTGAATTTTATATGCCCCTCTGCATGAGTAATTGAATTTATACTGCTCCAATCGCACTCTAGCGTAAACGCTGTTTTCGGTGGCAACATGGGAGCTCTGACGTCACACAACACAAAGCGAGCATTTCTGTCTCGTCGTTTACCTGCGAGTGAACGCCTCAGCGTGCTTCGTTTTTGTTGTTGGCTCGACTTGTTTCGTGGTTGGGTGAGATTTTTGTTGCGCGGTTGGGTGCCACAACCACCCGGCAGCACATGCGAGCCAAGACATGACGTTCCACACTTTTCCGCGAGACGTGCAGTGACGAGCAAAATGGATCGTCGCCGTGCGTAAGGGACTGGGTTCCCGTCAAGATCGAGATCCCGCTTATGCAGCAATCATCTCGTAGAAGAGAGCTACGAGCTAAGCTCTAAGCGGACAGAAGGCTCGTAAGCTGAGGTGCTGTGCCAACGATATTAAACTACGTCCATCCATTCCTCGCCCAAATCGGATCAATCAATTTGTTTATACATCGAAACCGAAACCAACAGCTAGACCACCTCGAAACGATATCTGAAGTTGTATTTAGCACGCGTGCAGCCAAATTTTGTTTGACCCGCATGTGCAAATAGAGCGTGGCTACGATTCACCAAGCTCGTCCAAGTCAAGTGACATGCATTTGAACGATTCGCCGGTTGCCTTCGACCCGCGGTCACCGCCTCTAAGGGAAAGACCACAGCCTCATCACCATCCAGTGGATCCGCCAATATGTGTACCCAGACACCGCTTCGTGTACCTAGTTGCCGCTTCAGAGGCGAAATCTGCAACCTTTGCTTTGCAAGCGCTCTTAATTCGATCGGTGACCGTCGCAGTTGTGTTTGCGCGAAACGGCATACGTTTGCTCGAAGCTTATGGCCGTTTTCGAGTAATGTCCTGCTAAAAGGCGTGACTTTTTTTTTCTTTTTTTTGCACACGCTTGGGAATTGCAATAAAAGAACCGTATTTTAGTAGGGTGCAGCCTAGGACAGTTATTCTCAACCATCGATGTTTCGCGGACCCCTCCGTGGATCGGCGGAGATGATGGAGGACCCCGTTCGTAATGAGAGGAGAGGAAAGGTATAGGTTAAATTTAATAATGATCTAATAAATGGATATAACTAAGGTCTAGCGTGAAGTAGACCGCTCTTATTCGATGTTCAGAACAAAAAACTCGCCCGAATACTGAAACATTTCCTTTCGAGCCTGAAAAATATAAAAATAAAAGACGACTTTTATTGCCAGGCTTGACTGATGAGCCAGGGCTTCGCAGACCCCTAGAATGCCTTCGCGGACCTCCATTTGAGAACCACTGACCTAGGAGACTATATAATTCGAAACAAAATACAAGACATCCATCGACCAACGCTTGTTATCCCGACCATCCGACAAACCTTTGCGTTTTGTGACGTCACGCAGCAGCTACGGATGTCAGCCATTGACACTGGCGAAATTCGGGGTGCAGTTTCGTACCTACGCTCATGAAAGGTTTAATTAATAACGGGAGATCATACATCAAGATAAAAATGTTGTTTGTCTACATGAAGGCTCCCTCGACGTAACGAGCGCAAAAACGTAAGTACTTCCGGTTTCGACCGGACAATCCCTCTGCAGGAACAAGTCGTCCGGCTGGCAGAGGACGCCACTGGACTCCTCGATCAATCTTCGACCAATCGCTTAGTCTTTCTGGCCGCAATTAAGGGTTGTCTACTACTTCACTGAAACCCCTGCTCAAGAAGCAGACAAACTTGCGCGCGGCATAACGAATCGTATAGAGAAAGTCATTGTTACCAGCACACGACTTGTTTTAAGGCTTTTAGGTCGATAACTATTTTTTTAGTCAAAACCGACCGAGGCCTTGTTTTATTGTACAACACGAGGAGTTAGATTAGCCTTATTTTTCTTGATGAAGCATCTGCCAGTTTTTTTCTCATTACTTTACCATTGGCGTTCTTTGGTATCGTGTCAACGAATTTCACGCCCCGTGAAGAATGCATGTAGGTTCCAAGTTTGCCTGAGAAGAAATGGAAGAGCTCAGGATAATACGTACACAGGTGACACTTTCTAGAACAAAGATGAATATGCATAGCCGTTAATTACAACTTTAAAAAATATATCTGAACGCGATTTGGGCACTATTGGGTAAAGTACATCTAAAAAGTACTTAAAGTAAAGTACGAGGTAAATTAGAGGTCATAAACTTCAAGTAATGTAGTAAGTACACCGGGCACCATGTACTGGAAGTAAAGTACTATAAATAGAATGTACTTTCGAAGTTAAATGCTACTACCTTATAACACAATCTTTCATGATGGCATTTCATTCCCATAAACAAAGTTTTTTTTAACTGTTATGCATTGTTTTAGGTAAAACGAGGCGCATCACTTTTTTTCGGAAACAGCGGTGAATATTGGATAAAGCTAAGTTGCCACAGAGTAGTTGATTTGGTCACGCTGACGAACTATTTAACAGAATCAACGTATAATGCACTTATTTGTATCGGCCGTATAGCCGCCGTTACTTCTCTCAGAGAAATGACCAAATGAGGTCCCGAAAGACGATAGCGTGTTTTCACATGACGGTATGTTTTTTGTCTTCTTCAAATCTGGGCGATATACTTTAAAGTCGTCAGTAGAGCTTTGCATGGAAAGTTCTAGAAAATAATACTTTTATGTACAGTACAAGTACACACACTCAGAGAATGCACTTTAAGTAAAGGACAAGTTTTGCAAACCTACTTGAAGTGGTACTTTAAGTACAATGTACTTGAAGTACTTCTCAATTATACTGTATTCGGGCTTACAAAATTTCGTATAATTAAACCAAGAGACTAAGTGTAATTAGACTTCTTAGAAATGTACCTTTAGGTAATGCATTTATCACCCTAAAATTTTATAACTGGGTTTAAAAAAGATTAACCGAAAAATGATGATGGAGTCAAGTTTGTAGAAACCACAGGGGGTTATTTTCTATGAATCCGATAGCATTTATTGTTGCACACAAGGGCAGGTGTTTGGTTCCCCGCTAAATTTAGCGGGGAACCTGAATTGGTGCATAGGTGGCGTGAAGCAGGGTTGGGCAGTATCGCGATACAAGTGTATCGCGATAGTATTTCAGCAATACAATTCGTATCTGTATTTCTGTACCGCGATACATTTTTTTGACCAGTATCTGTATTCCTATATCGAAATACATTTGTAATGTCTCTTTGTAGCGCGATACAACCACGATAAAATGTATTTCGCTACATTTCTTGAGAAATACTCCCCCCTCCCCCCTCCCCACAAAAAAAAAAAAAAAAAATCCGTATGCATTTTTTTTTTTTATTTCTTGAGGGCGATAGGGTCAAGGAAGTGCTGGGGCATTGTTACTATGCTGACCAAAGTTCCTTCCGATTCTCCAAACTATTTTTCTGCGCCTCCTCTTCTCTCTTCTGGGGAGTATTGCGTCGTCGGGGACTCGAACCAGGTGGCGTGCCAGGAGTGGAGTCAGAGCATCTTCTGCCGCAGGTCCTTAGGTAGGGATTTCTTGAGTCATTGTTTGCTGACATCCAACGCCTGCTGCTAACCGTCTCTCTTGCCTTAGCGTATACAGTACACCCAGCCGGCAAAGCTGAGTCACAGTCCGTTGCAGCACGAGTCTGGTGGTGGTTGACTTGAAATAGTACGATGACTCACGCAGTAAAGTTCAACACATATTCGAATGCATCTGCGGCTGCGCCCGTAATATTACACGGCTCAAGGTTCGTCATCAGCCGACGTGAACGTGACCCGCTGCTCTGGTGATCCGAAACCCAGGAAGGAGGCCAGACGTGGCCTCGCTGTGCCGACCCAGACTTCGTACACGTGTGACTCATCTGCCTCGAGGGCGCTGATTCTCGCAGAGCTCGCACCTGTGGGCCGGCAATATCAGGTCGCAATCCACGAGGTCTCGGTTTGGATGATGCGAGGCGAAACTTGAGGACTGCAATTTATGCGTCGGTGGCGGAGGGTTGGCAGAAAGGACCTTAACAACAGGGATGCTTCCGCATCGTTTTTTCGACCGTAACAGGAGATGAGACATGTGTTCTAGGATGCTTCAGGTGATCCACTTTTCTCAAAAATTCCAAATGGCACTGCCTCCACGATCTTCAACTAGCTAACCTACAACGAAAGTATGTATTGTCCTTTCATACAGCAGCGTGGTAAAGTTTCATGTTCAAGGCCACACCTACAGGTAAAGAATACCAGTTCATTCCACCGTGAAGTCGTGATCAATGTTGACAGGGGCCTCCTTATTGGACAGGGGCGTGGTGACGTTTTGATGGGACTTAGGGTGACATAAAATTTATTTACAGATCGAAGTCTTTTCACATCCCTCGTCAGACAGACAGGATGTCAGGGAAAGGACAGTGGTCACTCCTTGATGGAACATTTTTTTGAGCCCATTGAAGACTCCTTGTCGTCCGAAACCACTACCTTCAAGGCAAAGTGCGAAGCCTACGGGAAAGTAATTTCGAGATCCAAAACTTCCACTTCAAACTTCCAAGTTTCATCTCAGTTGGAGTCTCAAACAAATTTGAAAAAATGTATTGCAGTATCAGTATTTCTGTATTTGTATTTCGCCCTCCCTAAAATGTATTCCTCTATTGGTATTTCCAAAGACTTTTTGTCTCTTTTTAAAATGGATTTCCGATACGTATCGCGATCCATTTTTACAGATAGATTTTAGTATCAGTATCTTAGCTACTATTTTAATATATCCCAGTATTGGTATTTCCAAATACATTTTTGAGTATTTCTGCCCAACCCTGGCGTGGAAGTCACTTTTCCGCTGAATTTAGTGGGAAACCTGATTCGCTAAATTGAGCGGGGAACCTGAATCGGTGCCGCAGCGCGTTCTTTATTGAGGATGGAAGGGATGGTGCGACCGATTCCGCAGCTTAGGTGAAAACGTTCTGCTTAATCCACGTGCTCTCGGACTCATGCCAACGAGTAGCTCATAGCTCATCGTGTTTGTTGGTTTCGCAACTTGACGTATCGATTGCTACAGGTAGCATAGATCACGTGAAGTCAATATTCCGCTAAACTTAGCGGGGAATCTGATTCCGTTAAATGTAGCTGGGAACCTGAATGTGTGCATAGGTCATGTGAAGAACATTCTCCGCTAAATATAGAGGGAAACCTGATTCCACTAAAAGTAGAGAGAACCTAAATTGGTGCATAGGTCACGTGAAGTCAATTTTTCCCTAAATTTAGCGGGGAACCTGATTCCGCTAAATGTAGCTGGGAACCTGAATGTATGCATAGGTCATGTGAAGGACATTCTCCGCTAAATATAGAGGGAAACCTGATTCCACTAAAAGTAGAGCGAACATAAATTGGTGCGTAGGTCACGTGAAGTCAATTTTCCCTAAATTTAGCGGAGAACCTGATTCCGCTAAATTTAGCGGGAACCTGATTTGGTGCGTAGGTAACGTGGATCAATTTTCTGCTAAATTTGGCGGGAAACCTGATTCCGCTAAATTTAGCTGGGAACCTGAATGTGTGCCTAGGTCATGTGAAGCTGACATTCTCCGCTAATATAGACGAAAACCTGATTCCACAGAAAGTAGAGAAAACCTAAATGGTACATGGTCACGTGAAGTCAATTTTTCCCTAAATTTAGCGGGGAACCTGAATGTGTGCATAGGTCATGTGAAGGACATTCTCCGCTAAATTTAAAGGAAAACCTGATTCCACTAATAGTAGAGAGAACCTAAATTGGTGCATAGGTCACATGAAATCAATTTTTCCCTAAATTTAGCCGGGAACCTGATTCCGCTAAATGTAGCTGGAACCTGAATGTGTGCATAGGTCATGTGTAGGACATTCTCCGCTAAATGTAGAGGGAAACCATGATTCCACTAAAAGTAGAGAGAACCTAAATTGGTGCATAGGTCACGTGAAGTCAATTCTTCCCTAAATTTAGCGGGAGAACCTGATTCCGCTAAATTTAGCGGGAACCTGATTTGGTGCGTAGGTAACGTGGTCAATTTTCTGCTAAATTTGGCGGGAAACCTGATTCCGCTAAATTTAGCTGGGAACCTGAATGTGTGCCTAGGTCATGTGAAGGACATTCTCCGCTAAATATAAAGGGAAACCTGATTCCACTAAATGTAAAGAGAACCTAAATTGGTGCATAGGTCACGTGTTGTCAATTTTTCAAAAACGTTGGCGGGAAACCTGGATTGGTGTATAGGTCACGTGAAGTCAATTTCCCGCTAAATTTAGTGGGGAACCTGATTCCGCTAAATTTACCGGGATCCTGAATTGGTGCATAGGTCATGTGGTCAATCTTCCTCTAAATTTAGTGGGGAACCTGAATTGGTGCACAGGTCACGTGAAGTCAGTTTTCCGCTAAACTTTCCGGGGAACCAGATTCCGCTAAATTTGCGGGAACCTGCATTGGTGCATAGGTGACGTGACGTGAATATTCCGCTAAATTTAGCGGGGAACCTGATTACTGTAAATTTGGTGGGGAACCTTAATTGGTGCATAGGCCACGTGACGTCAACATTCCGGTAAAATTAGCGAGGAACCTGATTCCGCTAAATTCAGCGGGAACCTGAATGGGTGCATAGGTCACGTGGTCAATTTTCCGCTAAATTTGGCGGGAAACCTGATTCCGCTAAATTTAGCTGGGAACCTGAATGTGTGCCTAGGTCATGTGAAGGACATTCTCCGCTAAATAAAGAGGGAAACCTGATTCCACTAAATGTAGAGAGAACCTAAATTGGTGCATAGGTCACGTGTTGTCAATTTTTCAATAAATTTGGCGGGAACCTAGATTGGTGTATAGGTCACGTGAAGTCAATTTCCCGCTAAATTTAGCGGGGAACCTGATTCCGCTAAATTTACCGGGATCCTGAATTGGTGCATAGGTCATGTGGTCAATCTTCCTCTAAATTTAATGGGGAACCTGAATCGGTGCACAGGTCGCGTGAAGTCAGTTTTCCGCTAAACTTTCCGGGGAACCAGATACCGCTAATTTTGCGGGGAACCTGCATTGGTGCATAGGTGACGTGATCGTGAATATTCCGCTAAATTTAGCGGGGAACCTGATTACTGTAAATTTGGTGGGGAACCTTAATTGGTGCATAGGCCACGTGACGTCAACATTCCGGTAAAATTAGCGAGGAACCTGATTCCGTTAAATTTAGCGGGAACCTGAATGGGTGCATAGGTCACGTGGTCAATTTTCCGCTAAATTTGGCGGGAAACCTGATTCCGTTAAATGTAGCTGGGAACCTGAATGTGTGCCTAGGTAACGTAAAAAACATTCTCCGCTAAATATAGAGGGAACCCTGATTCCACTAAATGTTGAGAGAACGTAAATTCGTGCATAGGTCACGTGAAGTCAATTTTCCCGAAATTTAGCGGGGAACCTGATTCCGCTAATTTTAGCGTGGGATCTGATTTTGTGCGTAGGTCACGTAAAATCAATTTTCCAATAAACTTAGCGGGGAACCTGATTCCGCTAAATTTACCGGGGAACCTGATTCCGCTAAATTTACCGGGGAACCTGAATTGGCGCATAAGTCACGTGAAGTCAATTTTCCTCTAAATTTAGGCGGAAATATGACGACATTAGAGGCGACATACATAGGCAGAAATCATTGATGAGTAGCTTAATAACGATATCAAATTAAAATTCTAATATTTTTTTTTGCGATATCGCATTTTTTTTTCAGTGCTAAGTGGAGCATAGAAAACGAGTTTTTGAAGATGTCGGTTTCAGATGAAAACGGTCCCTGATCTCTGTTGAGTAATGCCTTTAGGTTGAAGTAAGTATTTTGTTTGGTCGATACCCCACTGTTGATAAAAGATTAAGTGGAGAAGTTTTAGGCAGAAGCATTGTTGACGAGGCTGAGGCTTCCAATCGAAAAAGAAACCCCGAACAGCTAAGGTATTTCTACTTGATTTTACAATAAACTTTTTTTGTTTGTACATCTCCACTTATGTCTAAAATATGCTAAGGGTGCAAACTAAATAGGAAGAATAAAATAAATGTTGAGAATGAGATTTACCTGCAACGAAGTTTTCGAGCTCTGCCTCGGTGATTTTGCTGACAAGATTTCTTCAGTACAACAAACGCCATGGCCGCTTCCTGGTATCGTGGATGAGGGACACCAATGACCGCTGCCTCTTCAATTCCGTCGTGGCTGAGCAACACGCTTTCAATGGAGGAGGGCGCCACTGGGATGCCCATGCATCGAAAGAACTGGCTCATTCTTTCGACGTAGAAGAACTGACCGTCTTCGTTGTAATAGCAGATGTCGCCTGCAAATTAGCGTGTAGTCGTCATCTCTGGCTCAAAGTCCAGCTCACGAGCTGGTGAAAGTAAACCTAAATCAATAAGTAGCAGTGGCGGATCCAAGGGGGGGGGATGACCGGGGGCAGCCGCCCCCCCCCCCAAACCAAGTCTACCCCCCCCCCCCTCCCGCCTTTTCGGAAGGCAATTTGACATGGGTGGGACCCCCTGGTGCACACGAAAGAATGGGAAAATAGCATCCTTACAAATCTTCCGCCCCCCCCCCCCCCAAAAACGGAGTTCTGGATCCGCCCCTGATAAGTAGGAGACGCACGCTCTCGGAAGATTAGCTGCTCACTTGACAAGGGTCGAAATATCCGAATAAGAAAGAACAAGAAGGCGCGAAAACCTATCCTATGCTCTGAGACAATCTTTCTGTGGCCATGCAGTCGAATGGCACGGGAGTGGATGCTTGAGCAACGAGCCTTGAAGACAAGGTCTTTCCCCCCAAACGTCATCACTATACGGAGTGCAAGTTCGTCTGCTTCTAGCGCTGGGGCTGCAGTGACGTCAGAAGGACGCAGCACTCTGATTGGTTCTGACTGAAGGATAGTGGGTAGACTCCCAATACTCGCTGCCTTTAGGTCTACCTTCAAAGCAGCCAGCAGAATGCCAATAAGAGCACGGCATTCTGACATCATGGCAAGCCTTGGTGCAAGAAGCAGACGAATTTGGTGGTCCGCGTTGCTTTTACCCGTATGTTGCTATGGTGATTGATACACGATCGCACGCTTTGAACAGCAGCCGTGGTGGTAGACGTTCAACTGGATGCATGGAAAGAGGCCTTTGAGTATGCCATGCAGCCGCCACGGAGCTTGTCAGATGCAGTAATATCTCTAACTTTTAAATGCAGAAATAATAATAATAATGAATAATAATAATAATAATAATAATAATAGATAATAATAATAATAATAATAATAATAATAATAATAATAATAATAATATAAATGTTTATTTTACACTGCAAACAAAACGTGGTGGGAAAATTAGGGGAAAAGAAAGAAAAGCTTCAAATTGAGGCTTGACGAGTTCTCAGACCCATAGGCATTTGCATGAAACAGATTGTTTAATGATATACAAACGCTCGGGAAAATGCATATTTACACAGTGAACAAATCAACATTACTGATTGATTGGAGTTTTATTGGCGCAAAAGCGTCTAAGGCTATAGAGCGCCAAAGTCTGACTATTTCATAAATGGTTTCTAGAGAAGAAAGAGGGCTCTAGTGGCCAGTGATAGAATAAAAGGATGGGCATGAATCTGTATCTAAATAATGTGGATGAAAAATTTAAAAATTGCAAAGCAAGTTTAAAGTCGACGTAAAAGTCCAGTGCTTTCTAGGAATTTAAAAACATTTATATGATTTATAAAAGGTTCATCTCCAAGCAAAAGAGCAAGGTGTAAAGGCATCTGTGCTGAATAAAACTGGGCAAAGTAGAATTGGCGGTATCTGTGATATGCGGGGCACTCAAGAAGGATATGCACTACCGTCAATGGTTCTGAACAGTGTTCGCATGCAGGTGGATCCTCTCGGCGAAGCAGATACCCATGTGTTAGATGTGTGTGGCCAATTCTTAACCGACAAAGAATTACCTCGAAAAAACGGTCTCTATGACGGGCACTCGCCCACTCCTGTAGCATCGGCTTCACAACATGGAGTTTGTTGTTAGCTTCGCGGGACCATTCCTCTTGCCATTTACACTTGATACTTTTCTTTATGGTCGCTTTGTAGTCTTGGTAGGGTATCTCATGAATATCGACCTTCCTTGTAGCACATGTGGAAGCGGCACGATCAGCAGCTTCATTGCCGGGAATACCCACATGACTAGGCACCCAGCAAAAGACTATCTGCAATTTGTTGTCCCTAGCTGCAGCAACCACTTTATGTTGTAGCTGAGTTATTAAAGCGTTTTTCGCTATCTCAAGGGATCTGAGTGCTCTCAGAGCACTTAGTGAATCAGTGTAAACTACAGAGTATGGATGCCTTTTTTTGGTAATATAGTCTGTGGCCAATAGTAAACCATATAACTCAGCAGTCAAGATAGTTGCACTGGAATTAATCCTCCGCACACATTTAAGTGATGGTCCAATAACAGAACAGCCGACAGAGGAGTCGGTTTTTGTGCCATCAGTATAAAAGCTGGTGTAGTCTTTATATGTATTTTGTAGCTCAAGGAATTCCTGTTTTAAGACTTCTGGTGGGGTATTTTTCTTAGTGTACTCAGTGAGTGACAAGTCTGTGATGAGCAGACCATGCTCCCATGGTGCCACTGTTCCCAAAAGCTGAGCAACAGGTGGGTTTGTCTGAAGGCTAACCGAAACGGCCGCGGTCTTGTTTCGCAATGAAAAGGGAGGCTTAACAGCGGGCTTGCTTTGGAAGGTTCGTTCAAAACGTGTTTCCTCGACTAGTTCCCGACACGGATGTTGTACTACAGACCGTATTCTAAGGGAATACATTAGACCTAGGACATCTCGCCTTTTCTCTAGAGACATTTCATTAGCTTCAGCATAGAGGCTCAGCACAGGGGATGTACGAAACGCACCGGTGGCAAGTCGGATCCCTGCGTGATGGATTGGATCCAACATTTTCAGTGTTGATGCACTCGCTGATCCATACACCAAACATCCATAATCTAGGCGTGACCGCACAATCGACCTATAGATTCTTAAAAGACACAGTCGATCGGAACCCCAAGTCATGTGGGAGAGAACTCTCAGAATATTAAGGGATTTATGGCATTTTTGTTTTAGCGTTTTAATATGCTGGCTAAAAGAGAGCTTGGAGTCGAATATAAGCCCTAGAAACTTATACTCCGTTTTCAACTGAACTGGTGCACTGTATATGGTCAACGAAGGCGTCGGCATCACACCGCGTTTTCGTGAAAAACAAACACAAGCAGTCTTCTCCGTGGAAAACTTAAATCCATTATTGTCAGCCCATTTTGTCACATTATTAATAGTCAGTTGAACACGCCGTTCGCAGATTGCAAAGTTACATGAGGAAACAGCGATCTGGAGGTCATCTACATACAGCGAATAGTGGACTGATGGTGGTATGACACGTGCGATAGAATTGATCTTTATAGCAAACAGAGTAACACTTAGGACACCGCCCTGTGGAACACCGTTTTCCTGTACAAACCATCGTGAGTGTACAGACCCCAGCCTTACTCGGAAGGTGCGCCTACCTAAATAGCTCTCAATGGCATGGAACATGCGGCCCTGGATACCAATGTCAATCAAGTCCCTCAAAATTCCATACCGCCAGGCAGTATCGTATGCTTTCTCGAGATCGAAAAACACAGAAAGGCAGTACTGTTTATTGACAAAGGCCTCTCGAACAGTTGTCTCCAACCGAACCAATTGATCCAGCGTCGAGCGGGACGAGCGGAAACCGCACTGGTATTTATCCAGGATGCAATGTTTTTCCAGGTGCTGCATCAGTCGTCTATTAATCATTTTTTCAAGAGTTTTACACAAGCAGCTCGTCAATGCTATTGGCCTGTAACTGGTAGCAGCATCCGAGTTCTTCCCTGGTTTAAGTAGAGGGATAATTGTAGCCGTTCTCCATGCTGATGGAAAACGTCCCTCCTCCCATATTCTGTTGAAAAGGTATAAAACCAGATCAAGTGTAGACGGGTGAAGATGATTCAACATGAAGTAGTGGATACCGTCAGGACCAGCTGCCGAGGGTTTGACGCTATGAAGGACCATCTTTAGTTCAATAAGGGTGAAGGATCTATTATACGGCTCCCGTGCACCACCAGGTGCCTTTATGGTCCTCGCTTCTTCCTGCTGTTTTATCCGAAGAAATGATGGTGAATAGTGCCTGGAACTTGAAACAAATTCAAAATGTTCCCCGAGAATATCGGCTTGTTCCTCTAGACTTTCTGGACAGATTCCGTTGCAGGATAGCAGGGGGAGGGTGAAAGCGTGATAGCATCCATTGATTTTGTTAATTCGGTCCCAGACCTCTTTCGGGGATGTGCGGCTATTTATTGATGTCGCATACCCTTGGAAACTTGTTCTTTTCGAATGCCGGCGAATGTACCGTGCACGGGCCTTCATTTGCTTGAACTGAAGAAGATTGCTTGACGTCGGATAGCGTCGAAATATGCTCCATGCTTTGTTTTGTTTTTTTCGTGATTCTGAGCATTCTTCATTCCACCAAGGCTTGGGACGGCGTGGGAGGCGTCCCGAGGTCATGGGGATTGCCATTATGGCTGCCTGAAGGATACACTTCGTTAAGTATTCGTTCACTTCATCAATTGAAAGTTTGTCAAGAGATGTACATGCGAGCAGTGAGAATTGGCTGAATTCGGACCAGTTCGCCTTCTCAAATTTCCAGCGGGGAGTTCGGGTGGGGAGAGTCACACCTGGGTTATTCCGTCTTAAAATAATCGGCATGTGGTCACTGCCTAAGGGATTATCTGTAACCTGCCATGAAAAAAGTGAAAATAAAATAGGTTGACTTATAGAAAGGTCGATTGAAGTAAATGAGTTTGTGGGTGCACTAAAATATGTAGGTTTCTTTTCGTTAAACAGACACAAATTTGTAGACAGAATAAACCGTTCGACGATTGCTCCACGAGTATCGCGTCTAGTACTGCCCCATAAAGGGTTGTGTGCATTAAAATCACCAAGAATAATGAATGGATGGGGGAGTTGAGCAATGAGTGACTCAAGGTCTTCGCACCTTAAATGAAAGTTTGGAGGAATGTAAAGTGAACAAAGGGTTATAAGGCGGTCTGACAGAATGCGAACAGCCACTGCTTCCAAGGCGGTGTGCACGGGAACCTCAACACATGCCGCTGATTTTTGCACTACTATGGCTACACCTCCAGACGAGTGAGACGGGTGATCTCTATCCTTACGGAAAAAATGAAAGTGCCTAAAGACATTCGACTGACTTTCCTTCAGGTGAGTTTCCTGGAGACACACTGCCAGCGGACGATATTCCTCCAAAAGGGAGCAAACATCGTCATAATTATGCAGGAGACCTCGGCAGTTCCATTGAATAAGACTCATTGTCGGTAACAAGTTTGAAACTCAGGACCTCGAGTTCGTAGCCCTAGCGCATGAGCAGCTAAAGCTGTAATGCACCACTCACAAAATAGGGTTCTAAGAAGACAGCTAAAAAAGAATTTAATAAAGAACAAAGGAAGACATGAATGGGTGTGGACGTCAGCAGGAGGGCAGTTCCGACCAAACCTTCGGGGCAAAACGAATAAAAGTAGTGCCCCAGGCGAGGGAGTCGCCAATGGTCCTCTGGTTGATCCTTGTGGAGCTGCCCACACTGACCTCCAAAGGGGTCGAGACTTCGGGCCAAAGCCACTGGCGAGGGAGTCGCCGTAATTCCTCTGTCTCAACTGATCCTTAAAAGTGAGTGGAGTGATGCAGGTAAGCGACAAAGAACATGGATGCTGTGAGGTGTATGGAGTGTTAAAGAAGATTTTTGGGAGAGATGAAACAGCACCCATGAATAAGCACTTTCTATGTGCAAGCTTCTGGGCCTGTCGCTTTAGTCTTTTTCTTTGGGTCCTCAACTTTTGACAATATTTTACCACCCTTCGGGGCAGGTGGAGGCTCCGGCGGACTGCTGGAGACATCCATTGCCTCTTCCTCGCGATGCGAGGAAGATGAAGGGCGCCCTCAAGGCACTGTGACTCTGTCGTCACAGTTTTCTCACGAGGACGTGCAGGCAGACGGCGTGGGGCCGTCGCCTTTGAGGATGCAATCTGAGTAGGATCCCTCGGTTCTTGAGGGACTCCAGGCGAGACTTTGGGGGCTTGGGGTTTGCGCGGGGCGGAAAGGTCTAAAAGACAGACCTGTGTCCCCACGGAAGCCGTTGTCGGTGCAGCCCCTTGCTGACCGCAGCGGCGTAGGAGCCTCTCTGTAGGAACGAGAGGCGTTTTCGGGCTTCAAAGTATGTCAAATTTTCCTTGGTTTTCAGTGTTAGTATTTCTTTTTCTTCTTTAAACTTTGGGCATGAGCGGGAGTATGCAGGGTGAGCACCTGAACAGTTCACGCATTTGGAAAAATCACTTGCACAGTTGTCAGTAGGGTGATCATTGCTTGAACATTTTCCGCAGGTTGTCCGTCCCCTACAAGTAGCTGCCCCATGTCCGAAACGCTGGCAGCTAAAGCAACGTCTCGGATTGGGAATATACGGTCGAACCTTGCAGTTGAGATATCCCGCCTTGACCGCCTGGGGGAGGGTCGTAGAATTAAATGTAAGCACAAGGTGTTTCGAAGGCTTCTCTTGATCATCTCGACGAAAGGTAATACGCTTCACTGCTATCACACCCTGGTTGCTGAGTCCTTCAAGGATTTCATCCTCTGTGCTTTCCAACAAATCTTCTTCGGAGATCACGCCCCGAATGGTGTTGAGAGATCGGTGTGGCGTTACTGTGATTTTGTGATCAGCTATTCTATTAAGTCCAAGAAGGGCTATACTTTGTTGCTCTTTTTCAACCTCGACAAGGAGGTCTCCAGAGTGGAGCTTCTTTGCTTTGTAAGATTTTCCTATAGATGCTTCCAGGGTTTTTGCAACAAGGAATGGGGAGAGCTTTCCGAGTGGTAGATCGTATTCGCAATGCAATACTAAGAACTTTGGGAAGGCTTGAGTGTTATCAGTCGTCTTTAAAGGAACGGTGGCTTCGGTCCGAACTCTTTTCAGAGATCGATCAGAAGAAGGTTTAGCTTTGGAACCCATAAAAATATGGGAGACATTCGACATCTGCGGTGTGCCGCCCACCATGGAGCCCAACATGGGACAGGGTAACGGCACATAACAAAAATGGCTTTGCTGTGCACGTTACTCCAGTAGCACCTACCCAGATGTTATACCCAAGGGTGGGTCTAGACTAGCGTCCTTCTCCACTCAAGGTTGGCCCTTGCCGCCAAGAAGGTGAAAGGGGAATGGAGAGAAAAGAGAGAGGAGAAGTATAAGTAAAGGTGGGAGTGAAAGAAAGGAGGGGATAGTAGAAGAGGAGGCGACTAGGCTGAATCATCCTGGCCGGGCCTTACCAGGACTCCCGTCTACGGGAAGCAGGGGCCAAAGTGGTGTATTGCCTCACCCGGGGGCCCCGAAGGGTCCAAACCTACCCCGGGCTCGGCTCAACCACCAGGATGCCCTTTTCCCCGGACACGGGAAAGCCACGCACAGCCAGACGTGGGCGGGCGAACCCGCATGGCTCGGGGTCCGTGGAGACGCCACTCTCCAAACACCTGCTTTCACAGGTGCCCCCTGCGGGGAGCAAATCAACATCAAAAATCGCTATCAAGAAGACCAATCGCGCCAGAACAACCAGAAACAATTACGTTCCATCGCGTAATTGCGTTGATCTTCATAGTATTACCGTTTCTAATGTGGTTTAAAAGCCGAGGAACCGAATATGGAAGCATTTGCAACCCATAATTCGATCTGAATTTGAGAATCCTTCAATATTCATTGCGACGGGTAAATTATATTAGATTATTTTGTTTGATGCGACTATTTTTGTTTAAAAAAAAATAAGAGTTCCATTTCTGTGTTCGAGGTGGCAACCTCGAAGGAGATCCGCTTGTTTTTCTCATAAAATCGCGCGTGAAATTTTTGAACTGAATCCTCAATGTGACAGGGCCTTAAGCGTCGGCACCGCTCGCGATGCGTTCACCGCTGTGTGAATAGGCAGTTTTAGCAGACCGGCACCACATTCTACTACGGCCACAGTACAACTTATCACCCGCGCTAACGAGCATTCTTCGAAGTGACAGCGCGAGCTCACAGTAGCAATGCCGCACGGTACACGCTATGCCAAAACGGCCTAATGCGGCATTCAGTGCTTTCTGTGTCCACGGACGTACCCTCGATGGCGTCACTGCGTCACCTGACACTGAGACGCCATCCAGAAAGGTGCGCTGAATGCGTAGCATTTATAGGTGCTCTTTGGAACTGCCACGTGACACCGACGTCACACCGTGGTGTCACCTGACACTGCGACGTGACACCGTGATGTCCCGTAGCACCATGACGTCAAATGACGTCACAGCGTCACGTGACAATGACGGTCTTTATATGTTCCCAAAACCCTCGCAACGTTCCATTCAGTGGTCTCCTTACTCTAACCGCAAAACAAGGAGTGCTAAGAGACCCTACAAACGATAGGCATTCAGAAAACGCCTTTTGGGAAATGACGAAGAGAGAGCTAATTTTTGACTGACTTATTACCAAGAACAGTTGCCATCCCTACCTGTTCGTACCCAACCATCGGGAGTAATCGTCTGCGATGTAGCTTCCGGGTGTCCGTAATAGCCCTTCATGGAACATGGCGTCTTCACTAGCACTTCTCCTTCTTCGTTCGGTCCAAGTACGTTTCCACTCTCGACGTCAACAACCTGATGACAAACCGATATCCATTGTGGCCAGCATGTCGACAATGGATATCGACAGGTACGATATCAATAGTTGCGAGCTGAAATTGGACTATCCGCACACCTCTCGTACTCATCACTAAATGCAACCAAATTTACCTTAACTTGTACCATCGGGGACGGGAATCCAATGCCGTACCAACTGGACGCGTCCCATGGGGGTCTGCATACCCGTCCGACTTCCGTAGCTCCGTAAGTGTCTTTGACGATGGCCAGATCAAACGACCGTTCGATTTGCCTCAAAACTTGGGGCGTGACCTTTACGCCACACAGAATGACGGTCGTTAGACTATCCAGCTGAATTCCTCGCTTCTCAATCGCCTTGGCAAGCATCAGAATCCAGTGTGCACTCCCGAACACCGTTGTCACCTGCGCCAAAGGTGAGGGGAGAGGGATTCGAATCATGGCGGTTGTGCGAATGGTATTTCGGAGGGAGCTCGCATTCCGTAGCGGCGAAGTGAATTGTAAACAAGCGGGTCCAGGCTCGCACTACTTTATTCACATTAGAATGTTTTGCGCCCTATATGGTCATACTGGTAATACATCGTACAAACTACAGTCTGCATAACACCGTCCGAGGTGTCTTTCTTCCTTGTACTGTAACAATGGCCAAAAAAGACTCTCTACAGACATGGTCGAAGCATGCGTATATAGGACACCAAACATGCTTCATCAAGCATGGGGCGCGTATCCACAGGTATGTTTGGCATTGTGTATGCAGAGAACACTGTCTCTTTTGTATGCATGCATATGAGCAGTGGGTCCGGTGGGAAAAAAGCTGTTCCAAAACCTACACCGTATTTCGAGTAATGTAGCTCTTTTATAGTCGTAAGGTCCCCCAGCAAAGAGGCCGTACTTGAAACGAAGTTGAAATATATTGAATATGAATATTCATTTCGTATTCATGCTGTATTATTTTGTCCACATTCGAAATACGCGCGTAAGGTATTCAAAATATATCACAAATTTTAATCAGAAAATATTTTAGATACACGAAAAATATAATTTCCTCCCCCGTCAAGATTGCTGTATTAAAAGCCGGATACACAATTTTTTTATTATGTTCGTAAATGGTGTTTTTGTGGTATTTGAAGGCACTGCTCAATACATTCTACAACTACACATTAGAAACGAACACAAACACAAACACCATGACGCACTGAACACCTGAATCACAGTCCCGTTGACTGCTCTGGAGCCTTATATAGCCTACATACTGAAGGTAATCATTTGGCCGGTGACCACCTCTGCACTTATTAAGGTTCGAAGTATTCGATCTTCTCCTCGGGAGTCTGTCAAAATGGAAACAGTGTTTTTCAAGTTCGTGGACGATATATCTCACTAAATAGCATTGGTAGAACTAATAATATTTCGGTGCAGTCGCTAAAACAATATCCACAAAAACAGGTTCTAGAAGAAATGTTATTACTTCTCTGCATAGCACCACTCAGGACGAAGCGAGTCAAGGCAGTTTCTTCACTTTAAAATAGTTGTTTTGCTTTTCTTTTTCTAGATGAATATTTATTATGGTAATTAACGTCATTATATTAAAGTTACTACTCACATCACGTACAATGGTGCATTTACACATTCAGTGAACTAACATTGTGTTAACACAACCACGCCAAACATATCTAGCCACAGCACTTGCTGAAGCTTTCCAGCAGCAGCAAGTGTTGTGGTTGTAGTTCCCGAACCCTGTTTGTGAGTGGAGTGCAAAAACTCATCAGGTGTGTTCTTGATAAAAAAAGGAAAACAATAACATAAACTGGGCTGATTTATCAGTGCGATGCTGCACAACTCAATTGACAAACAAATTAAATGTTGTATTTAGGCACTTCAGTGTACTCCAGATCTGCTTGAAGTGAACTACTGATAGGCGAGCTTTTCAATACTTTGGTAGTTTGCGTCAAACTACCAAATTATTGCAGTCAAAAGGTACTTAGGGTATAACACAACAGTATTTACGATTTCCAGGTATTTTAAGAGACTCCTGGACACATTTTTAATGCTCCGTTTTTTTAGGGTTGGAGTATATTTTGCATGAAATAAATAAATATTTTAAGAAATCTATGTGAAAGGTATTTTGTGCCTACTAACTTTGTATCTACATATTTCAAAACGCATGAAGGTAACTTCAAAATGTAGTTTAAATAAAGGTATCTCAAAAAAAATTCTGAAATATATTTTAGTACTAAGTAAAAAAAGAAGTGTATTTTTTCGGTCTATTTTTGTGTACTTACAATTATGAACTGTACTTCAAATACACTCCAATTAGAATGTGGTATATATCAAACGTCTCGGTTTTTGTTAAGGGGTAGGATGCCTTACCATTAAATAGCCCTCATTTTTGAAGGGTATCAGAGATGGTGTGGAAAAGAGTGCTACGGTACGAAGTGAGTTGAACGCCCTTCCTCAAGAGAGTTCGCAGCACTGATCCCCCGCTTTAAAAAGGCTTTAGCGGAGGTTGTCTTGGCGACAATGTCGAATAATTATTGCATGTGCCAATGCTCATTACTTGGAAATATCTTCCTTGAACTTGAACTTGTATAGTATACTATTATTTATGCGTGATATATTGGGGAACAAAAACAACAAACAGCGTGTCCCCCTCACCCCACTTAAAAAATCACAGTGCTTTTTTTTTTTCAACGCAAAATAAACTATGCATCGCTGAACGCTCAATTTACGCCCAAATGTAGCACCTGTGGTTCGAACCAGACGCCAAAGTTTCAGCACTAACCGTTGTCTTATTCGAAAGCTACTAAGTTATTTTCTAAAAACTTCCAACGAGAAATAATTAGGCTGATGTTTTGCCGATTTCGGTTACTGGTGCTCCACAGTGTATTCGAGAGCTCAGTCGGTCGCCATTTTCTCATTCAAAATTTCAGAAAATCGATTTATATACTTTGAGTAAGATGTCGCCCTTAGCGAACTAAGACGTTTGAAATATACCACATTCTATTTTGAGTGTATTTCAAGTATAATTACAAGTACACAAAACTATATCGACAATATACAATATAGCAATATGCTCAAGTGCTTCAAGTCTTCCTAAATGGATTGACTTAGGGGTCTTTGATGACGTCCAGCGAGTTTCTAATTGGAACCATAACTTTAGGTTCACTAAACAAACTGTAGTTCATTTTAGGTAAATGTTTTGCTAATGCGTGCGCGTTCTTCTTTCTCAATTCCTGAGGTTTGCCGAGGCTGGAACTTTGTTCCCAAAAGGGTTTCTTTTTCTTTTCTTTTTCTCAATCACACAATTTGTAGGATTTTTTGTCACTTATTCGCAAAGACATCCGGCATAAGGCCGCTGAATAGTCATCAATCTCGTGATCCCTCCTTCGAGCGTGATTCACTACGCGTGTATATTCCTTTATTGTATATGTCAGAACTACACGTTGTGCTTGTTGCTTGTAAAAAAAGAATATATATATATATATATATATATATATATATATATATATATATATATATATATATATATATATATATATATATATATATATATATATATATATATATATATATATATATATATATAGTTTTCCAGGAGCTTTCCAGGAGCAGCAAGTGTTGTGGCTGTAGTTCCCGAACCCTGTTTGCAGAGTGAGTGCAAAAACTCATCAGGTGTGTTCTTCATACAAAAAAGGGAACAATAACATAAACTGGCTGATTTATCAGTGCGATGCTGCACAACTCAATTGATAAACGCATCGAAATGTTTTTATTTAGTCACTTCAGTGTTCTCCACATCTGCTGAAGTGAACTTCTGATAGGCGAGCTTTTTCGAACACTTTGGTAGTTTAAGTCAAACTACCAAAGTATTGCAGTCAAGGGTACTTAGGGTATAACACAACAGAATTTACGATTTCCAGGTATTTTAAGAGCATTGTGCACATATTTTTGATCGCTGCCTTTTTTTAGGTTGGAGTATATTTTGCATGAAATAAATAAATAAATAAATAAATAAACACACATATATATATATATATATATATATATATATATATATATATATATATATATAGATATGCAGGGTGTGACGATAGAGACGAACCAGGAGTGATGTCCGATTCGGCTTCGACCCGAGACAGGCCTTCGCCAGAAGACCTGTCTCAGGTCGAAACGTCGAATAAAATCCCTCCTGGTTCGTTTTCTACTGTCACCCTGCATATCTCTCTTTTTACGCCTCTCGGCCTTCAAGCCAACATGCCCTTATATATATATATATACGTAGGAGGAGTACTGCGAAGATCCTCCGAATTCTATTTTTAGGTGTTCACCAGCATCGTAAGAGTATTGTAGTAACGCTTTTAGTGCATTATCTCTGGAACACCTGCAGAAGTAATCCATTAAAGCAAAAAATATATCTGCTCTGAGTTTCATAACTCAGGATTGATTAAGGTAACGATTTAGAGAAAATGACGGGGCATTTGTTTTTTCTTGGTCTATTTAATTAAAGTATTTACTATACACCCATTTTCAAGGTAAACAACCAAACTAGATGGCGGCTTCAGGTTGCCATTGTCACTTCCGGTTGCTGAGGGTTGTCTGTGTTTTCCCTTGTGTTTTCCTGTCGAGCCCGATTCACACAGTTGCAATGTTTAATTTTCTTTAAACAGTTAGCTTTTCGCATAATTTACAACGGCCGATCATTATAAAGATAGTACCGCATTAATAGGCACCAATTTAATAAATAAAGTGACTACAAGGCTGTTCTTTGTTGATAACGTCATGTAAAAGAATATATATGCTAATAAAAAACCTCTTGGCCTGGCAGACTCGGCGTCCCTTTGCGCCGATGAAAGACTCATCAACACACGTTTCATACCTGATCTTCAACGACGTTTCATCGACATGGCTGCGATCTGTCAACAAACATATGATCGCATCGCCGTCCATGTGCGACGGTGATGGCAGCGATGTCTTATCGCGCGGAAAACGAGACAAAATTACTTGTGCGTAGTTAGCTCACAGATTTCCGCATATGGTGCATCGGTAAGCACACCACCGGGCGTTTCGGACAGAATTTAGCTTTGCACGGCAACAGCCAAAAAACGATTTTACAAAAAAGTAAAATCTCACAACCAACAGCAGGTTCATTCCGAAACCGAAAAGTGTTTTAGCAACGAGGTGCCCGGATGAGGGAAATCCGGAAGTCGCCAAAAAATGGTGTGCTATATTTGGGAATTAGTATATGTGAAACTATTTAGATCACCTTAAATTTAGTCAGATCCGTGTCTGCCCACATTGCTGCAATTTTAAATTGTTCAACTCAGTGTATTTTAGCACTTTTTTCTTGTTTGGGACATATAAGTTTTAGAATGGCTTTACTTGTTTTGTTTTTTTCAACATACGAACTTTTTATTAATTGCTGGTGAGGTATGTACTAGCGACTAAGAAATCGCGTGACACAATATCGCGCAACTCTGTTAGCGTATGAAAAATATAATGCGCGTGTCATAATACCTTGTGTTTTCTCATTGCATCCACCATTTTGTCTGTATCCGTAGATCTCGATAAAAGGACAGTCTTCGCTCCAGCGGTGATGTCTCGCAGGTAAACCCGGAAGGCCAAAGTCGATGCTATTGGTACACAGGAAGCAACAACATCGTGGTCGCTGACCCCTTGACCTTGATGAGACCTTGACATTTTGAAGGGAAAAAAGAAACGCACAAAAAACGACGGCTTGAAGAACTGATTCCGTTAGGCCTCGTTCACATTCTTGCGACCGAGTACGACCGAGAGAGACCAGACCGGTTTTTAAGCCTCTTGCGATCTCTTAGACCAGCTCCGCTGTAGCGCATCCGGTCCTAAGAGATCGCAAGAGGCTTAAAACCGGTCTGTCTCTCTCGGTCGTACTCGGTCGCAAGAGTGCGAACGGGCCTTTAGACGACTATTGAAACAACACCATCACGTCCCAGTAGTTTGCGCGCGATGTACTTAACAACGTTTTCTCTAACCACGCACCTACTCGACCCTTAATTAACGTTACGACACCGTGGTGGCGCTGCTATCGGCACTGGGCATGCGCAGTCGATTCATTTCACGCGAATCTGCAGCTTCAGCGCATGCGCCATGCCCACAGTTGGTGTGAGCAGACGCGAGTTTGTTTGTTCTTGGTGTATATTGTTTGTTGCGAACTGTGTATTGTGCAGGGTGTCCCAAAAGAAAATCTACAGGATTATCTTTTTTTCTCGTCGAAAGTATAACGCACTGACAAACGCATGCATTCTCCACCCAAACGTAGCGCTATAGCTGTCCGAACCAGATGTCAAAGTTTTAGCACTAACCGTTATAGAAGTCAAAAAGAATTGTACGTAATTTCTGAAATTTGCAAAGGGAAAATGGCGACTTACAGAGCTCTCGATTTATAACATGGAGCTGGAATGGCCCCAGATGGCGAAAACGGGCGAAACTGGTCCCCCATTTTCTCAGCGATAATATTAGAAAATCACTAATAACATTTTTAAATAAGATAGCGGTTAGTGCCGAAGAACCTTTGTCGTCTGATTCGGACCGCTTGCGCTACATTTTGAGCGGGAGAATAAGCCTGCGGCGATGCGTTGTTTATTTGTGGTACTGCCCCGGGCGCCGCCACCTTGCTGCTTGCGTGACGGTTGCCAGAGTGGCGCCCAAACAAGCCGTCTTTCATCTAGGGTGGCCAGACTAGCCTTTGAAGCGTGGCAGCTTGCAAGCGTGAGCAGAGTACACGCTCCGCAAACACCACCAAGAACATAAAACCTGCGCCTCCCTTCAGCGCCACGTAGCCTGCGTCAGCATCGTCGCCAGTGCACCAGCAGTGCTCTTGGCGACGCCCAAACGAACGCTGGTCTGCTAGCTTTGCGGCGTCTCTCATTGAGCTTCGGCATGTGTTGCCACTTGGGGGCAGGTCGGGGGATCCACAAACGATGACGTCATGCGCAGGCCCTGTCTTCTATGTGGTTGTATTGGCTCCGCCCACAGGCGTATGTGGAGCGCAAGTTCCTCTGCTTGCACAGGGGTTGCGACGATGTCACAACGCCGAGCTCTTATTGGCTGACTGAAAAAAAGTATACGGGTAGACCTCAAAGCATCTAGCATCGAGTTCCACCCACTATTCTTTCAATCAAAGCCAATCAGAGCTCGGCATTATTCTGACGTCAACACAACTCCGTGCGCAAAAAGCAGACGACTTGCTCTTCACATGTTCACGCATCCAGTTACTCCACTTTCGAGCCCATAGTGCGTCGACTGCTCCGCGACGTGTGCTGCGACGTCGGCTCCAAGAGCGAGCGAAAGAAGCGAAGTTCGCTGCCGATAGAGCGGGACGATATTGCGAGTCAGCAGAAACGCGCACGCACAGAAGAAACTCAGAGGAACACGGCGCATTCACTGTGGTTTAGTCGGTTACAGTAAACGCACAAAGGCGATGAACGCCGTGACGATTCACTTTTGGCGCTCTGCTTGATTGACTGTATCGGATCGCGGCATCGGCTGCGGTAGGATTTGACGCGAAACGGCGTTATAGGGAGTGCGTTACACTCTGCGAAAGTCCAGTGGCCTTGGCGCCGACAGCTTTTGCGTAGTAGGCTGGACGTACGCAGCCTCGGCGATTTCTCCTGTGAATTGAGAGGGATGGCTGCCGCCACGTATCGTCGTGGACAACCTTCAACGGCGGGGCAGCCGTCTCTGCTGTCTTGGCGAATCCGGTGTCTCGGTGCGTCGGCGGTGGCCCTCTCCCTCGAAAGCAGCGCGAATCGCGCGTGCGTTCTCTCGGAAACGGGCTGTCCTCCACGCTACGGGAGCATTTGGTGCTGTAGACGCGCTGTCTAGGGCAAATGAGCGGAGTAAATAGTATTGTTTTATTTTTATATACCGGCGCCTTTTCTGCGAATACTTTCGAAATTTTCTAGAAGTCAGTGAATTGCTAAGGCATACTTATTGGTGGACGTCAGGAATTGCTAAGGCATACTTATTCAAAAGCTGTAATTACCTAAGGCTTACTGATTGACTCTTTAAGTAATGAAAATAAACATATGGTTCAAATTAGAAACTTGCTGAGCGTCAGCGAAAACCCTAAACCTAAATAAGTTAATTGTAGGACGAGCTTGAAGCACATGGAAAGCACGGGTGTGCGCTAAAGTTACCACTTGTGCAGGACGCACAAGGCCGGCGAAGCGAAAACTCGAACGATAAGATATGTCGTCCGCGTTTACAGATCACCGGCCTTGCGCCAGCTTCACGAGTGGTAACTTTAGAGCAGCCCGCGCCTCCACGGAACGTCATTCGAAAGTTGACAGATTTAGGGATTGTGATGACGCTCAGAACGTTTCTAATTGGAATCACGTGTTCATTTTCACTAATTAAAATTAGATTAGTGTATTTCAGGTAATCAAATTACTAATTCTTGTTTTATTTATTGACGTCCGTAATGGCTGGCAGTTTGTTCCACGAAAATACTTTCTTATTGTCTGTCAGAAAATTGTCTGTCAATTGTAGTACGCCTCCGAGCGCGCATACACAAGTTCTAGAACTCACCCGGGCCGAGGTAAATGGGCCACGATGCTGTAGTGCGTGTGTTCAGCGGCCTTCGGGCTGCCCGTCGTTCCCGAGGTGTACAACAGTGCGACGGCTTCCTCCTTCGACGTCGGCCACAGGGAGTTCCTGGAAGGTGTCTTCGTTCAGTTCCTTGAAGTCGGACACGGAAACAAAACCAGGGGCGGTTCCCACGGAGAAGTAACCCTGAAAGCGTTGAACAGGCGCGATTAATTGCCACATCACGCCAGGCTCTCCGAGAGACGTCGCAAATAAAGCGCTGGATATCCTCACTTATCCAAGTACCGCCATCGTTTGATCGTGCCGCGGGCGCTCCTAGTAGATTCCAGCGACGCGACGCCATTTCTTAGCTCGTGGCGCTTCCCATATACATCCAGGTGCGCACGCTCCTATTGGTCAGCCGTGGAGGCCGGTGACGCGCCGCCGTTTGCAAGCACGCTCATATTAGTCGATTGGAGATGCCGGCTCCCCGCCGCCGCGACAAACTGACAGTGACACTCGGCCATTTTTGGCTCAAGTGCTTCCCAACGCGCACCAGGATCTGTTCACATCTTTGCGACCGAGTCCGACCAGAGAGGACAAACCGGTTTTGCTCTCTAGACTTTAGACCAGCTCGGCTGCAGCGGAGCTGGTCCTAAGAGATCGCAAGAGGCTTAAAAACCGGTTTAGTTTCTCTCGGTCGAACTCGGTCGCAAAGAGTGTGAACGTTGTAAGACGCTCCAATGCGCTCTGCGACGATGGTGACGCAGGATATAGGCGACGCTGCGTTAATCCACTAGTTGTGACGCATAGGGGGCAGAAAGTTCCGACCTTGACTTCTAGGTGGTATTGGCTGCCCGCCGGCGGCCCAAGCCGCACCGTCCCCCACTGCACCTCCGGGTAGGACGACCCTCTGCGATGCAGCTTCGGTGACCTCAGCTCCCCGGCAGAGAAAAGGAGGGGCGCTCGGGCGATACAAACCATCACCGTTTTGTGGCGGACCAGTTTTTTTTTAAATAGTTGTTTCTTGTCAAACGCTTTGGAGTCAAGTGTAGACCGCTGGGTTCATCTGCCGAACGCTGGAACTCGTGGTCAGCACGAGACGAACGCTGATGCAGTATTCGTGTCTCTGTCCGGCTTTCTTTAAGTGACGCCGAAATTTTGAGCACCAAGTATGATCAGCGATGCGCGCAACCAGACGCGCACCGTGGTCGGCTTCCCACGCCAGACCAGCGGCAGAAGAGCATATTAGGACTCAGCTCCCGCGGTGTTGGTTTAAGAACGCGACGGCTCCCAAGTTCGTTATGTTATGACTCGCCGTGTTCGCAGCTCAGGGCAATCTGAACCTCCGGTTAGATTGCCCGCTGAACTGCTTCGCGGACAGGTTCGGCTACTGACAGCGAAGCCGGTTGGTTGACAGCAGGCAGGGAGCTTCCTCAGCTCTTCTCGGGCGACGTTGCGAATTGTCTCGCGAATTTCAGTCAGGCTGGAGCCGTGGTCGAATCTCGATGGCGAGGGGGCAGCTACGCCGATGCCGCTGGGAGTGGGTTGCCCTTGCAAGTATGGCACGCTCCATGTTCGTCGCCTCGGTGATGAATTCTTGAACGGTCGTCGGTGGGCTGCGTACGAGTCCACTGAAGATGTCGTCCTTCAAGCCGCGCATCAGAATACGCAGCTTATTTTCCTCGGTGGCCGTAGGATCGGCGCGGGAGCTATGCGCAGGACGTCTTCTACGGAGCTCATGACGCTTTCATTGGGGCCCTGGGTCCTGGATTGCAGCAAATCTTCGGCCCTCTCTTAGGTGTTGATTGGCGAACGTATACGCGTCAGCTCGTTTCGCAAAGCTCCCTTGAAGTCAAGGAAGCTTCGTGGTTTTCGAACCAGCGCCTTGCAGTTCCTTCAAGCGAGAAATAGAGGTTCGGCAGGCGCCGTTCGTCACTCCACCCGTTGTAGCGACCCGTACGCGCTCATACTGGTTTGAACATGGTTAAAATTGCGCACAAACAGAAAGGAACAGTGAAGAGGGAAGAGAGAAGAGACAAGCGCAAACTCACAACTCGATGTATTGAAGAAGAAAGAAGAACAGCCCGCGTTGTCAGCTCGAGCCGAGGCCACACTCGCACGGGGCCCCCGAGCACGCGGAGGATATATACACACCATCAACCGCACTCAAACGAATGTAGAAAGGCCATTTCCTTGTCAGTTAGAGCCACAGAAGGATGGCTGACGCAACGCTCGCCTAGGCGGAGTATAGTAAACGCTTCAAAAATTTCCCTGGTATGTTTTTCGTAGAATCTGCCAATTATCGTGGTTTTTTGTAAGGACGGTGTACACTTACACGCTTGACAATGCAGAGGTAGGTGACCCCCCACCGTAGAATTTAGAGAAAGATTGTGCTCCCTTAACCGGTCATTAATACACCGTCCTGTCTGTCCTACGTAGGATCTACCACAGGAAAGGGGAATGCTATAAACCACTCTGGTTGAACAGGGCACGTAAGGGCAGACGTGTTTCGTGCGGCACCTGTGTTTTTTAATATTTTCGACTTTTGCTCGAACTTTAGAACAAATTTGACCCATTTTTTGGGGTGCTGACATCACCAAGGGGACTCCGTACCTATTGGCTACCTGTTTGAGATTATGAGAAATTCTGTGTATATACGGAACCACCACCACTCTTTTTTTGTCGACATTACCTGCAGCTTTTTCACATCCTTTTACTTTTTTTATCAGAGTTCCTACCACCTCAGTTAGCACCTGCGTTGGGAACCCAGACGCTGTAAGCCTCTCAATTTGAGCATTAAAACTGCATTTGATGGTGTGGAGGCATGACTTCTTTAAGGCTGAAGTAAGGCAGGAAAGAGCTATGCCTCTTTTTACGACTTTAGAGTGCGAGGACGTATAGTGTAGTAAACCTTTTTTAGAACGGGGTGAAAATGACCAGCACAGGTGGTTTGTTTGCAAAGATAGGGAAAGGTCTAGAAATTGCAACACACCTTCCTTAGGAGTTTCACAGGTAAAAATAAGCCCTGAACCGCACTTGTGGAATATGTCCATGATGCTACTAATTACATTATTGTCCAATGTCTTTTGGTACACCAGGAGGAAATCATCGACATACCTAAACACGTGAAGAACTGGCATAGACGCTATGGCCGTCTTAATGGCACGGTCGACTCCCGCAAGAAAAATGTCACTTAGGACCGGTGCAACGCAGGAGCCTATACAGACTCCCGACTTTTGCAAAAAAACCCCGTTTTGCCACCCAATGAATGTCGAATTAAGATAGAAATGTAGCAGCTCAAGAAAACTTTCTATGGGTACACCACTTGAGTTCCGGAACGAGAGCTCACCGTGGGACTCGATGCATGACTTAACAGAGGCAAGTAGATGATCATGGGGAAGCGAATAAAAAAGGTCTTGGACGTCCACGCTGAAAACCCCGTGATTGGACAGTTCATTGGTCCTTAGTACTTCAACGATGGCTTCCGAATTGCAGACTCTAAAGGGATCCGTAATCTTCACACCCGAAAGGTGCTTTTGAAGATAGGCCGACATCTGCCGTTGCCACGACCCTCTTTCGGTGACGATTGCTCGGAAAGGGCAGGCTTCCTTGTGTGTTTTGGCACTAAAGAAGACCTCAAGGTGTAGCCCATCAGCTTTTTTGATGTTGCTTGCTAACTGGTTCAACGTGAAACGTTGACAAAGGGAGAGTGCCTGGCTCTTGGCCTTCTTCAGGACTATCTGCACTGGTCGAAAGTTCTTATGAACCGCTGCGCATGCTTTCTCATTATACATGCCTTCGGGCAGTATAACAAATGAGCCTTCTTTGTCCGCTTCCAAGACACGCTGCTGGTTGTCAACCAAAAAGTTAACAACTTGTCTAAGGTCTTGGGCATGAACTCCCCTTGAGCCAGAAAGAGCGTCAACACATTCGGAAACACATCTTGATCTAACCTCTTCGCTGGTTCTGTACGCAACCTTCCTTGCCAACGTAAGAAGTTCCGGAGGTCGCAGGTTCGGTTGAAGGCAAAACTTGGGACCCAGACCCAAGGTTGTTTTTAGGTTCTGGGGAACCGCTACATTTCCGAGGTTGGTAAATCGTCCTGCTGCTGACGCAGATCTTTTCTTTTTTGGGAGGTTATGCCGAATTCTTTGCCACAAAAACTCGGTTACGTCAGCCAGTGTCCTATTCATTTTCGAAAAGGAACGCCGTTGCCGCTCCAAATTGCCCTCACGTGCACCACAGGCGACCCATAGGCAGTCTTTGAAGAATCGGGCCTGGCGCCAATACTCAGATCTTAAGATTCTACAAATCCTTCTTGTGTGACCAACCGATGGTGTAAGGAAGCCACTCAGTCCTAGAAGTTCAACAGGACAGGTACCTTGTCTGATGTGCCAGGATGCGGTCCGGGCGCTGCACACACATTGGGCGGCCAGGTTGACGAGAATGATAGGGTCTGTGTAGGGTAGATTATAGGAGACAGAGGAAGAGCCCGATGCACAAGAAATAAACTGTAGTAATGTCGTTAGTTGGGCGAGTTGGTAATGATTGAACATGGTTAAAATTGCGCACAAACAGAAAGGAACAGTGAAGAGGGAAGAGAGAAGAGACAAGCGCAAACTCACAACTCGATGTATTGAAGAAGAAAGAAGAACAGCCCGCGTTGTCAGCTCGAGCCGAGGCCACACTCGCACGGGGCCCCCGTTAAATCATTACCAACTCGCCCAACTAACGACATTACTACACTTCATACTGGTTTGGTCCAGTCTTCGACGTCCTCGTAGATCTCGCCGAGGAAGAGAGTAGGCGACGGCGTCTGCGGAGCGACGGGCAGGACGACGACGGGCGGGGTGGTCATCGTCGGGATCTTCTTCGGGTTCTGCAGCAGGGGTCCGGACTCCGGGATTCTAAATCATCTGTAGACTCTACTGTGGCAAAAATGCTCTCCCTAGATCATATACAACTTCACTACGACACTGCTGTTCATGTTTATAAAGACGAAGGGACATCAAATCGAGGCTGAACCTCGATTTGATGTCGACTAACCATCTTCACACCCACAGATGCCAAACTACTACTTCGGCGCTACCGAGAGGAATATTTACGACGACAATGGTTCACTGAGAAATCTCTAGACGCTCTCTTTCCGCATATTGACCCGACCTTAATTTTCCACCATATTCCGGAACAAAAAGGTATGTGCACAAGTGAGTGAGCGTGACAGTTAGCGTGAGTGTAAGTGATAGTGCTCTATCCCAACTGAAAATGAGACAATGAACAGACTGACAAACAAATGCATAAACTGCATCAACTGTTTTGTGCTGTGTTTTGTAGCAAGTGTTCTGTAACAGTCCATTTTTTTGTGCGGTGTGTGTGTGTGTGTTGGTGTGGTCGTGTCAGCCTGTGCTGTTACCCTCTACTGATTTATTTTCTTCTTTAATCATTATGTTTTAGAGCTCAGCTCTTAGGCGCCCGTTTCCGGCTTGAGTGGCGTCGCCGTCGGCGTCGGCGTAACCACGCGATGCATTATGGGTAAATTTCTCGCTACATTTATCGGAAAAAATTCCCCGCTAAATCTAGCGGAAAAATTTCGCTAAATCCAGAGGAAAAATTTCCCTGTTAAATCTAGCGGAAAAATTTCCCGCTAAATCTAGCAGAAAAATTTCCCGCTAAATCTAGCAGAGAAAACTTTCCTCGCCAAATCTAGCGGAAAATTTCGCTGCTAAATCTAGCGGAAAAATTTCCCCGCTAAATCTAGCGGAAAATATTTCCCCGCTAAATCTAGTGGAAAAATTTCCAGCTAAATCTAGCAGAAAAAAAGAATGAAAGCCGTTTACAACCTCCTGTAACACCGAATTAGAGCGCAGCTCTTGAGGAGGAGGGGAAGGCACGGGGGGGTCATGTGGACCTCAGGAGTTGTGGTAACTCGGGCAATGGAGGAAGAGAACGTGCACGAGCTGGTAGAGAGCCTGGAAGTGAATCAGGAACCGGCCGCCATCGGGCAAGCATCGGCTAGCACAGCTTCAGGCCTGCATAAATATGTAAATAAACCGCAATTTACTACATTTGCGCTACGAGAGGTCGTGGAGAAAGAGTTGGAAGATCTCGAAAATAGAGGCACCATCACCAAGGTTGACAGAAGCGAGTGGGCGGCACCGATCGTGGTAGTTCCCAAGAAGGACAAGTCCGTTCGTCTTTGCGGAGACTACAAGGTCACCGTCAACCGTTGCATTCGATCGGAAACCTATCCACTACCGACTGCAGAAGACTTGTTTGCGACCCTTGCTGGTGGCAAGTACTTCAGTAAGGTGGACTTGACCAGTGCCTACCAACAGTTGGAGTTGGAGCACAGCTCGAAGGCCTACACCACCATCACTACACACAAGGGTCTATACCAGTATAATCGACTACCGTTTGGAATCTCCACAGCTCCGTCAATTTTCCAACGGACCATGGACCAAATCCTGAAAGGATTGGAGCACGTAGTATGCTATCTTGACGACATTTTGATTACTTCAGGTACTCTTGAGGACCACCTTCGGTTGTTGGACCAGGTTCTTACTCGATTAACAGAAAAGGGAATTCGGGCCAACCTTCAAAAATGTGAGTTCCTCAAGAGTAGCTTGGAATACCTCGGCTACAGAATTGACGCCCAAGGATTACATCCAACGGAGAGTAAGGTTCAAGCCATCCAAAACGCTCCGCCACCCTCCAATGTGATGGAGCTGCGCTCGTTTTTAGGCCTATTGAACTACTATGGGCGATTCTTGGCCGGTCTTTCCACAACCTTAAGACCACTCCACGAGCTACTAGAAAAAAATAGACGCTGGAAGTGGACAGCAGAATGCGAAAATGCCTTCAAAGAAGCGAAAGAAAGCCTGCTGCGGAGCAATTGGCTTACTCATTACGACCCGAGCAAGCCGCTCTGCCTCGCCTGCGACGCATCTCCAAGCGGAGTGGGAGCAGTCATCTCACACATCATGCCAAACGGGGAGGAAGTGCCAATCGCCTGCGCCTCTAAAACGCTCTCACCAAGCGAGCGTAACTACGCACAGATCGAGCGGGAAGCTCTTGGTATTGTATTTGGAGTGAAAAAATTCCATAAGTACTTGTACGGCCGGAAATTCACACTTATTACAGACCACAAGCCTCTGACCGCGATCTTCAACGCGCACACGGCAATCCCAAGCTTAGCTGCTTTACGAATGCAGCGTTGGGCACTTACGCTCCTCGCCTATAATTATGACATCGTCTACAGGAAGTCCAAGGACCACGGCAATGCTGATGCGCTTTCGCGGTTGCCTTGTGATTCTGGCTCATATCACCCCGATGAAGACACCTCCACACTGCAAGTTTCCAACGTGGAGCTGCTCCCCGTCACAAGCGATCACATCGCAGTGGAAACTCGGAGGGATCCAACGTTATCCAGGGTGCTGGACTTTGCCCTGAATGGTTGGCCTAACTCCGTCCAAGACAAGGTGCTCCGGCCTTACTTTGACAAGAGGGACCAGCTATCCACAGACCAAGGTTGTCTTCTCTGGGGGTGCCGAGTCATCATACCACCATCATTCAGAACACGACTGCTGCATGAACTCCACGAGGTTCACCCAGGCACAAGTCGCATGAAGGCCAAGGCTCGAAACCATCTTTGGTGGCCAGCGTTGGATAAAGATATAGAAGATTTCGTCAAAAAGTGCTACGCTTGCGCGTCTATGCAAAACCATCCGGCGGCAGCACCACTACACCCATGGTCGTGGGCAAGAGCCCCGTGGGAGAGAATTCATGTTGACTATGCTGAACTGAACAAGCAGCACTATCTTGTAGTCATGGACAGCTACTCAAAGTGGATAGAGGTTCTCCCCACAAGGACGACAACGGCAGCTCGCACCGTTGAGATGCTGAGGAACCTCTTCGCGTCCTATGGAGTCCCCTCCGAGCTTGTGTCGGATAATGGACCACAGTTCGTTTCAGGGGATTTCGACAACTTCTTGCGAATGAACGGGGTGAAGCACATTCGCACACCGCCATATCACCCGGCATCGAATGGAGCTGCTGAGAGAGCCGTTCAAACATTCAAGCGAGCTTGGATGAAAGGAAACACACAAGGAGAAACAGAAAACCAAAGGCTGGCCAGATTTCTCCTGAGCTACCGCAGTACTCCTCATACTATAACAGAGAGGACACCGGCTGAGCTGTTCCTCAAGCGGCCGCTTCGAACCCGCCTTGACTTGATAAAGCCAAGTACAGAGCGGACCGTCGTCAAGCATCAACGCCAGCAGCAGTTGGCGCACGACAAATCGCGAAGACCACTTCGTAGCTTCGATGCAGGTGACCGGGTCCTCGTGCGACACGTGAGAGGCAACCAGCACTCATGGTCACCAGGCGTTATTGTTTCCCGACGAGGACCACTGTGGTATCTGGTGGACGTTCGAGGACGCACAATCTCCGTTCACTTGGACCATATTTTACGACTAGATGCACAACTACCAAGTCGTGAAGTATCAGGCCCACCACCATGGATGCTCTCGGGTCCAACTGCTAGTCCTGGAGCGTCTACGTTAGCAGATGGAGATTCGCCACGTTCAGCACCAACCGCCTCACCTCCAGTGGTGCAGACAGGGTCGGCCGGCGACACCTCCTCAACGCCGGCTGAACGTTCAACTCGGTACCCGCAACGCGTTCGGCGTCCCCCAGACAGACTTGGAGCGCTGCCTAACCTGCCCGAAGCTGGAGTGCCCCTGGAACCTAATAACTAAACCTGGAGGAATGTGGTAACTCGGGCAATGGAGGAAGAGAACGTGCACGAGCTGGTAGAGAGCTCGAGGGAATCAGGAACCGGCCGCCATCGGGCAAGCATCGGCTAGCACAGCCTAGCCCGTATAAATATGTAAATAAACCGCAATTTACTACAGAGTCACGCACCTCTGTGGGGGTCACGCGACCGGGAGGGGGGGGGCGGAGAAAAAACTTTCCGCTAAATTCTAGCAGGGAAAAATAATGTAGCGGAGAAAATTTTCCGCTAGATTTAGCGGGGAAAAGTTTCCGCTAGATTTAGCGGGGAATTTTCCCTGCTAAATGTAGCGGGACATTTTCCCCGCCAAATCTAGCGGAATATTTTCCGCTAGCGGGGAAAATATTACGCTAGATTCAGCGGGGAAAATTTTTCCGCTAAAACTAGCGGGGAATATTTTTCCGCCACATTTAGCGGGGAAATTTTTTCCGCTAGATTTAGCGGGAAAATTTTCCCGCTAAATTTAGCGGGGAAAATTTTCCTCTAAATTTAGCGGGGAAATGTACCCATCATGCACCGCGCGGTTACGCCGACGGCGACAGCGATTTCTGCAGACGGCGACGCCGCCCAAGCCGGAAATCGGCGCCTAAGAGCTGCGCTGGGGAATTTTCCTGCTAAATTTGAGCGGAAAAAGTCCCCACTCTGCGAACTTAGCGGAAAATTTTCCCCTAAAATGGGAGGCGAGCTGGAGAGGAGGAGGGGCATAGCCTCCTCTCCGTACCTTCCCTCCTCCTGCCCGCTAAGAGCTGCGCTCTAATTCGGCATTACAGGGAGTTGTAAACGGCTTCTGTTTTTAGAGCGCAGCTCTTAGGCGCCCATTTCCGGCTTGAGCGGCATCGCCGTCGCCGTCGCCGTCGGCGTAACCGTAAGGTCGCATGACCTCCCAGGTCACGTTCTCGCCAAAGGTCACGTGACCCGCAGGGCACGGAACCCCACAGGTCAGCATGACCCCCCAGGTAATGTGGATCTCTTCAGAGGTCACGTGACCCCCAGGTCACGTGGACCCCGTGTTGGGAGGAGGAGAAAGGAGGAGTATACCTCCCCTTCAGTACCCTTCCCTCCGCCTCCTCGAGAGCTGGCAGGCTCCCACTCCGGCGTTGGCAGGGAGTTGTAAACGGCTTGCTACTTTTTGGCGTCTTTTTTAGTTCATATCACTTTCTAATTTGGAGGGGCCGGCGCCACTTTCGAGCGCAGCCGAATTCTCCGTATGGCACCATCCTATTTTCTTCAATTCTAGAGCTCAACGCTCACCGTGGTTTTAATACACAAAATATCTTTATATTTACGTTTCGGACTCAACCGTACATCTGCAACACTCTCTGAGGCGACACCACGCTGACTGCTATATATATATATATATATTTTCTTTTTGCAGCGACTGCATGTTGATTATTTATGAGGCGATACGATGCACTGTTGCGTCACGAAGTTTCTACGACCCTTCCGGCAACGGCGTTGTCGCATATCACACAAGCTGACATCTGACGCGCGAAACGTCTTTACACTGCATCCATCCCTAAGTGGTGACTGCGCAGGGTGGGAGGTACAGGAGCGCGTTGGACCAGTCAAACGTCGAGCCTTCGCCACGTGATCAGCGTCTCGCCCACATTCCCGCGCGGAGAGCCGGGTCAGTGGGACGAAAGGGAGGTGATTGATTGGTCTGGCGAGTGCATGGTCCTTACCGCAGTCTCGGCTTAGGGGCGAACGGAGTGCAGTTGGAATGAATTCACCTTTCCTTAGCTGACAGAAATAAGATGTGCCGAAAACGCTTCCCCTTCGACCGAATAAACCCTTTTCAAAAGTCCATCGAGCAACATTGCGCGGTCGCCATTGCTTGGACAGCGAGCGCGCGTGATTGCGGCACGAGTCCTCGCCGAATGCTGACGTCGCACTCGTCTTCATCAACGAGCTGATTCGAGTTCACGACGAACGCTGACGCTGCCCTCGTGTCTAATATGAGCTCAGAGTAGGTGACCAAGCAATGGCGGACAATCGTTGGCGCGGACGTTCTAAAAAGAATGTCTGTCGCGACCTAATTTTTTTACTTTAGTGACTGCCAGGCTAAGCAAGCCCCGTGCATCTCATTATCACTCTGCAACCAATGAGATCGAGGCATAAGACGTTAAGGATCGCGAAGCAAGAGATGCGCGGTCTTAAGAGGACATACACCTTTTAAGCATTCGGTGGCTGCATGTTATTTCGGGATAGAAATACACCATAATGTTCCATTCACACTGTCGTTCGAATCTCGGCCGCGAAGCGACGCGCTCGTTTTCATCATCAAACGCGCGTGAAAGTGCACCGAACGTTTAAGCAACCGCGCTCGCAAACCACTTCGGCAATGCGGTTCAACCGCCATTGTGAATGATGCTTTGACATCTGTTTTTATAAACATATTACCAGACCCTTCATTCGCCGAGCTCCCTCCATGTATATTGCAGCGATTGGCTCTACCAAGTTCCTTTTGGGAGAGCAGACACTATTTCGAATGGAAATGTGTAAGAAATCCGGTGAAGACGACTGAGGACGAGACGCTCGTCGCGATCCAGAAAATGACAGCGCTCTGAATCTGTTTCATACTGCACTCGTAGGAATCTGCTTCATACCGTGCACTCGCAGGGTTGGAACCTCCGTTGGATTGTGTCTCGTATTGCATAGATGGGACGATAGACTACTACCAGAATCGTCTTCCCTCGCTGCCATCCTCGTGCACTGGGCCGTGGAACGGCCTGGGCATGCGCAGTAGCCTTTCCGCAGAATATCAACGAGCGGGTATTCACACGAGGGAGAAATCCCGGGGATTTTCCACGGCACGCGTGCGCATCCCACGGACGAAAATGTCGGGCTTTGCGATGTGCAAAAGTCTCGCGTTTTCGTCTTCGTGATATGGAGCGCGCCGGGGAGAAATCCCGGGATTTCTCCCTCGTGTGGGAATACCCTAGAGCGGCAAACCGCAACCCAAGCCCTGCAGCGGAAATGGCACCCCCCCGGCCGCCGCCACCTTGCCTGTTTGCCACATTAGTGGATCACGTGACGTAAAGACGGCTGCGCCCAGAGGAGGGCCAGATCACATTGGCCTGATCACGGTAAGCAGGAGGGCCTCTGGGGCTGCGTTCCAATCTTACTGGAATGGATCCGAGTTACTCCGGTGGATCATGTCACGTGACACGACTGATAGAGTAACTCGGACGCGGGTAGGTTTTCGAACGCCAATGTACAGAACGTTTACTCCTAGGGTGAGATCAAGTAAATCTGGACCATGTCCGTGCTTACCGTAGTCTGGGCCAATCGCCGATCTGGAGCGCATAGTGAGCGCAGCCATCTTAATGTCATGTGATCACTAACGCGGCAAACGGTCGCGATGGCGGCAACCAAGGGTGCCATTTTTGGCCGCTGGTTTACCGCCTCTGAGTTTGGCCCAATCTCGTTGCAGAATTTCAAGCACCGTGCCTGTTTCAACGAGCCACAGTAACCGCCTCATTCACACTGGAAGCGGATCCGCGTTCGCGAAGCGGATCCGCGAGGGATCCGCACTGCAGCGGCTGCGAACGCGGTTAGTATAAAGATCCAGTGCAACTGCACGCGCACTCGATGACATCAAGTGAGCGTGCAATTGTACAGGTATCCAGTGGCGTACCTAGGGGAGGCAGGGGGCTACACTCTGCTCCCGGGCGCCACTTGGGAGGGGGCGCCGAGCCGAGTCCACCCAACATGTTCCTTGCTGGAAAAAAACGGCAGCGGGGCTACGCGAGGGGCGCGAAATTTAATTTGCCATGGGCTATGAGGGGCGCGAAATTTCATTTGCCATGAGCGCCATCATATCTAGTTACGCCACTGACTGGATCTCATTGCAACCACGTTCGCGACCGCTCTGGGAACGCGGATCCGCTTCCAGTGCAAATGAGGGGTAATCCTCGGCATTTTCCGCTTGGGTGATGAGTGCTGGAAAGGTTAACCACGATGAAACTATACTCGAGAGTGTAGTAAAAAAAAAAAAGAGAACAGCCGCAGAAACAGGCAAGAAGACAGGCGTGGTAACAGAAAGAATAAAACAAACCTGACAAGAGACAACGAAATGTTCGTTGTCTCTTGTCCGGAGTTTGTTTTATTCTTTCTGTTGCCAGTCATTGTTACCAACACGCTCTTCAATTAATGTGAAGACAAGGCGACGTCTAATTTTATTAGGCAGTGATGTGATTGCTGCGCCAATTGCGCCAAACTGCGCCAAGGGGCTGACCCTGCTACATCCTGCTACATTTTGCCAAAATATGGGTAATCTGCGCCAAGCCTGCGCCAAAAGACCAATTTCGGTCGCTTTTCAAAACAAAACCGAAACTAAACCGAGTACCGTAATTGAGCATGCGTGGGCTAGGTGGCGCAAGTGGCCGCCCTAACACAAAGTACCCTGCATCAATCGTCCATCCGGTTCCCCCCTCTGCCCCCCCCCCTCCCCTTCCTTCCCCTTTTGCATGGTTTTTCCCGCCAGCTCGCGTTTCGCGCTTTCGTTTTCTGCTAGCCTTGCCTGCCTGTCACCGTAGTCGCGCCACCGGCGCGACATCAGGTGTTGCCGTCCCCACGTCGATATGGCGCTTTCTAAACTGAAACGTAAGTACCGCCGCATGTTTGCCAACATTCCTGTTCTTGCTAAAATCATATGGTGCTACAAACATCCCTCTTTAAATCAAAAGACTGCTGTGTCGAAGTATTCATTGCCTAAGTTTCTCTCGGTTGGCTTTCTTTCGAGAGGGACCCCCAGTAAGTGAAAATCTGCCGCGAAAGAAAGTTGGTGAAGAGAAGTGAGCTAAAACAAAAAAGACAATGTCTGCACGCTGAACCCGCACAGCACGCTTGTTTGTCTCGAGTTCAGTCGTTGCACAAAGCGCTCCAAGAGCTTTTTGACCCTGGCTCGCGGTGTCATGCATCGATGCGCTCAGGTTCTTTTTTCTGTGTGTTTAGCTTGTACCTCGCCTGCCGGCCTGGCAAACACGAGCTGGTAAACTTTTTTTGTTGTTGTTGTCGTATGCTGGAGTTACATTTTGCATACAATTTTTTAACCAGTTGGCGACGAAGCGGAGTGGCATGGTTTCGAACTGTGCGAAGAAGCATTTAAGGCGCGTTCCCACCGGCGATGCGATCTAGTCGCGTGGTAACTTTCGTAGCAAAAGCGACCATCGCGGGCAAGAAGCGACGCGATTTGAGCAGCCGCGTGCTGACCCGACTTTTGCGATGCGATCTAGTCGCGGAGCGGCTGAGCCCATGAAAGGCGTTCGGAGTGAGAGTTTTCAAGAAGCGACTCGCCAACCAAGGCGTTGGACTCGCTCATCGCGCGCGCCAGTGTGACCATCTAATTTTTCTGCGATGCGATCTAGGCGCATCGCGCGACTGCTTACATCGCCGGTGTTATTCCAGCACGCGCAGCGCTCTTGCATTGCGCATGCTGGCCCAACATGCTCCAGCTCCAGGATCAGTGGCACCCGCGGCGGTAGCACCCCCCCTCCCCTCCCCTCCGCTCTCGTGCGTGACGTGACGGCGGCGCGTAGTAAAATGTTTTACCCGTTGCTTTGTGCAGCTTTCATTTTAGCTAATAAGACGCGTATGTGATTAAAAGCGCGTTACGACGGTCAATCCACGCGCGTTGCCTTCGCTTCGACGCGCGCCCCCGATGGCCTTCCTTTGCTTTGCGACGTCACGAGAAGAGCGCTGCGGCCTCATTTCTAGGAGGTGTTGACCCTAGGTGGTACCTCCCCCCCCCTCCCTTGTGACGGAACTGTCCAGGACACGCACGTAGCCAGGGGGCGGGAAAAAGAACGTGCCCCCCCCCCCAAAAAAAAAATTTTTTTTTGTTGGGGCCTGCTTTTGCTTCCCCCCCCCTCATACAGCATTTTGTCATGCCCCCCCCCCCCCCCAAACAAAATCCTGGCTACGTGCCTGGTCCAGGATGCTTGTGTAATTTTTAGAAGTGTCTATTGCTTGCTTTGAATAGAGAAAGCCAACAGAACGTTTTTCTTGTTGTGCAGGCCGATCGACCAAGTTCAATGTGAACATTCTCAACGAAACTGATGAAAATGGTGATCCCATATCAGCATGGTGTCGTCAGGGGTCTGAGGACAGCGGCTTTTGCTTTGTATGCAACCAAAGTATTAACTGCAAGCAACATGGCATTACGGCTGTAAGAAGGCATGCCACAAGCAAGCGGCACATCGAATCTGCTAGGCAGCACCGTGATGGCAGTGGGGTATTAAGAAGGCCTCAGAACACGCAATCGTGCTTGAACTTTTCGGGCCAAACAGTAACATCGCTGAGTGACCGGCTGGCGCAGGCAGAGGCTCTTTTTGTTCTTGGACTAACGCTCAAAGGGTTCCATACTCCTGGGCAGACACAGCAACGTCACTCTACCCGAAAATGTTTCCAGACTCGGAAATCGCCAAGCAGTTTTCATGCAAACGAAATAAGGCCTCCTACATAGTCTCTGATGGCCTCGGGCCTCACATCAAGAAGCGCATTATTGACGAGCTGAATAGACCAGACGTCTTTTATGCAATTGCCGTTGATGAAACACCAGTAGTGGAACAGCGATGCCAGCAATTAGATGTGATGGTAAGGTACTTTTCGGATGCCACAAGACAAGTAGTTGTGGAACACTTGGAGTCGTCTCGGCTGGGATCCGCGACAGCGGATGTCCTCTTCAACGAAATCCAGCGAGCTACTCAGGATCTTCCTCAGAAGAACATCATTTGCTTCTTTAGTGATGGACCGAACGTGATGAAAAGTTTGAAAAGGAAGATGAAAGATGTGCACCCGTGCATTATAGACGTGGGAGAGTGCTGTCTTCACAAAGTCCACAACGCATTTTCTCACGGCATGGATGCTTTTGCTTCCGACGTCGAGGCAGCCGTAGTAGATGTTTATTATCTGCTCAAAAATTCTGCTGTGCAGAGTGCCTCAATCAAAGCTGAACAGGTAGCACTTGGGCTTCCTGAAAATGTGTTTTTACGCCATTTAAGTTCCAGATGGCTTACGTTGGGGCCCGCTGTTGATCGCTTGATTGAGCAGTTCTCAGCTGTAAAGAATGTAGTCATGTCCGACTCTGCAATTCGCTCAGGAGGACAACTGCGTGAGCGCCTGAGAAGGGCATTCTCCGACAAGGGCTTCTATGCAAGGCTGCTTTTTGTCAAGAATGCTTCTGAGATGTTCACTGGATTTTTGTCTTTGTTTCAAGGCACTGAACCCCTGGTGCACTTGCTCTATGATCAGATGGTGTCTCTCGTTCAGAAGCTCTGTGGACGTTTCATGAGAACCGAGTCCTACCGTTCCAAGAAAGGCAAAGAGTTGCCTTTATTGCAGCCGCAGTCGCCTGCGAACTGGAAGGTGAAGGTAGAGGTTGGAGAGGACACAGAGGCCGCAATGTCGTCCTGGGAACCAGCAGAAAAACATGCATTCAGGTTGGGAGCACGAAGTTTTTACATCAAGTGCACCCAGTACCTCCTCTCACGGCTGCCGTTCGACAATGTAATTCTACAAGGCCTCCGCTGCCTTCATCCGGAGTCCAGGGAAAGGGAGTCTTCTTCCCGGGATTTGAGGCAGCTAGCTACGAAACTTCCGCAGGTGATCCAGTCCCAAGACGTGTCAGCACTGATGGATGAGTACACGCTTCTTCAGCTTGAGCCCATTGAAGTGTGTTCGTCCTCAAGGGTTGACGAGCACTGGCAAAAGATTTTTGAAATGAAGAAACCTGACAACTCTGCCAAGTTTCCCCTCTTGTGTCGTGTTGTGAAGGCTTTGCTGTGCATCCCCCACGGTAACGCAGACCTGGAAAGGAGATTTAGTGAGAATCGTCGATTCCTCCTCGAAAGAGCTCGGCTGACGATACAGAATGTCAATGGCATACGGCATATCGTGTCGTATGCGAAACGGTTTGAAGGAGACCCCACTCGTTTCAGTCTCACACCTGACGTCATCAAGGCAGTACGAAGCTCGTGCAAAAGATACAGAGAGCGCATTGCAGCGGAAGAGGAGCTAGCAGTCAAGCGGCGACGTGATGCAGCCGTGCCTGGCACAAGTGATGACGGTCAAAACACACTCCAGCAAGAAGTGGAGACAGCTAAGAGAATGCTTACGAACGCCGAGCTGCTGATCGGCCATGGTGTAAAGTCCAAGGACTTTGGAGACATCGAAAGTGGACACGCACTACTAGCCGAAGGAAAAGCGAGGCTTGCAGGAGCCTTGGAGAAAGTTTCTAAAATCAAAAACAAAAACATCCGCTAGTCATAATGCACCCGTGTTTTCTGTACTTGTTTCATCAGTCGAGGACTGCTTCCATTTATATAACTAGTCAACATAATGCTGTGATACTACTAAGCTGGTCATTTTCGAATAAATTCTATTATTTACAGTTTGGTTCTTATATATTTATAGCGGGTACATATATATAATTTAAAGGAAGCATTGCAAAATGTGCCATGTCATTGGCATTTCAGTTGCATGTTGGAAGACTCCCAGGTGCTCTAAATTGACCTTTGTTTGTTTATTACGATGAGAAAAGTGCCCCTTGTTTGTCCAATACTTAAAACAATATTTTTATTGTGTTAGAAATATCTGCTCCAAAAGTGGCATTTGCTGCTCCAAAACTCTGTTTCGGCTGCTCCAAAAGGTGCTCCAAAACGGCTTAGGCCAATCACATCACTGAGTGTGCCGCGATAACGTTTTGTATAGATTTTTTATTTTATTTTGCACGAGTGATATAATTTGTTTGAGCAGTGCCTTTCTGTAGGGTGTTTTCACTGACGTAATTTCGTCCACCATTTTGTTGTTGTGAGCTGTCTGGCGTGTGCCAAACTCGGGCATTCCAAGGATTTACATGCCCCCTCAAATGCGTAGAGCACCGCTGACATCATCTCAACCGGTTACGATGTAATCCTTCAATGTAGTAAATTTGTTTGAAAAACAAACTAACAACAAAATGGCGGATTGACGTCACGTGCAAACAACCTATAGACGTTTTCGTTTCATTTCGTTCTAAGTCACGTGGGTTTCGTATCTGGTATGCGGGACGAACAAAGAATAAACATTTCAACCTGGAGTATGCAGAAAATATAGGTGAGGCAAAACGAAATGTGTGACGATCACGCATTTTTCGTGAACGCCTTCCAGTAGCTCGAGAATGAAAAGGACGTTTTAACGTATACCAGAAGTGACCACATTCAATATGGCCGCGCCCTCGTGAAAAAGGTTATAGTCGAACGCATGGATTCAAGTTTCCGCTATATGAACAACCTAAACTCCGTCCTTAAAAGAAAAAATAAATAAGCACGAAATGATATCATAAAATAAAGAAAAAGCTCGGGCAGCAGATTTTTGATTTTCTTCCTCCTTTTTCATTGAGCAACCTTGGCCATCCTCAGCTTTCTTGGACGTCAACGCCTCGACACATGCACTATAATAATTTTTAAATGAACAACAACAAACATCTCAATGTTCCCTGGAATATTTTAGACGCGAGTCATTGAATATCAATGAGCAATAATTAAACTTCTCGGATGCTTTTTATTGTTATTCCACGTTGCTCTACAATTTTTCCCCCTATTGAATCATCTGGGTTACGTTTCGAAAAATTATCAATTTCTGATTTTCTTGACTAAAGATCGTAATGCTCCCCATGATTGTTACTTGTCAGGGTATCATAAAACGCAAATCAATTAAAGTTTTACCATTTCCTCAAACCTTTTTTTTTTTCGGGATGTTTTAGAAAGTTGATTGTGGGTCGCGCCATTTTTTGAACACGAAATGTGCGATTGGATTCGAATTCTCGTCGAATACTGACGGAGCCCTGGTGTCCAACACGTGCTCAGAAAAGCACGGGATCAAACTATGACGGACCAAAAGGTAATTGGCGTGGCAGCTATCAGATATGACGCCCACTTTTTTGGAAAAAAAGCCTCCGATTTAAGAAAAATCGCACCATAGAAAGCGTTTGCAGTTTAATGAAGGACGCCTCTCGCACAGATTTCTGCAGCGCCTGCGTTCTCGCGTGGCGAGCAGAAAAGAGGGAGGCTTGCAGACGATCAACGTTTCCGTCATCTTCTCGCCGCTCGTATTCCAAACGCGGCCCATGAAACCGCATGACCCCGGATCGAGCAATTGTAATAACACTCTGAAATCTAGGCACACTCGAAGTATCAACGGACGCAGTCGGCTCCGTTGCTCAAATTGTATACCGCCCGTCGCGCCCTGCTTTATACAACGACGTTTCATTTCGCTGCAAAGTGATTTTTTTCTTCTTTTGCTCGGCAATTTATTTTTGTGAGTCCGCTGCTGTTATCTATCGCGTGTGTTCTTTTTTCAATTATTTTTTCTCGTTTGACTATTTTCATTTCTATTATAATTATTTCGCTCGGTGTTTTTGTAACACATGTTGGCCTGTGCGCTGCGGCTGTATGCGTTGGCGGTCCGACCACCTGCCGAGCCGCGAGTGGGACAACGCAGCTTTGTAAGTCGTGCTCGTGTGCGTGTGGATCTGCGTTGCCGTTGCAATAACTGAGAGGGAAGAAAAAAAGAAACAATAAAACTAACGCTCTCATTTGTTGGGATATACGAGGAATGAATACGCGCTCTCTGCCTTGAGAGGTGGGTTCGCGGTGGGTCCAACCTCACAAAGTTCCCAGACGCACGGGAGTTTTAATCGAATCTACCCTTTGGTACATCCCCTAAGCGCCACGGCCCGCATTCGTATTGTTATTCTCGTACAGCTTCAAAGACGCTGATAATAAGTTTTACACGCTAAAAATGCTATAAACAGCTCCGCTGACTCACGAGCTAAGTACTGGTTTTGCTTGTAGTGAATTCTTAGCTTTTTAAGAAATTCATGCTAAGACAACAATCCCACGAGAACGATAATATTGTAAGAGATTTCTGCAGCTCATATGGGTTACATGCACAGTATAAATAAAGCTGTCATTGACCAGAAATTTTAAAAGTCCTCTGCCAGGTCCTTTACACGATGCTTGTTCATGGTGACTCCGGATAGCACTCAAAATTGTGTAACCATCCAATTGGTCGAAATTACCCATCACTTTGGAGCTGAGGAACCACCGTTCCCATGATTCCTCGAGTGCGGGCCGGGGCGCTTGGGGGATTTAGCAAAGGGCTTATTTCAGTGGGAATTCGATTCCGGTGCTTGGCTGCAAATAGGTCGAAATACGATAGCGTTGATTGTCGTCTGTGAATGCTAATTTGCGTCGATGACATCGCGATGAGCCCTTTTGCGAGTTATTGGGCATCGAGTATCCGTACATTTTTGTTCAATAAAGATGGCGGTATTCAGCAGGTCGCCGCTTAGTTTCAGCGGTCTCCTCTTCGAGTCTGCTTCTTTCTCTTGCGACGCATTGTGGAGACTGCGTGCGCTTCCAGAGATCGCCTTGTTCCGCGCTCTATCCGGGAGTGACCAACTGGACTCACCTTTCGTCGAAGGTTCCTTTTTACTGCTTACGGCATCGTGCGAAAGGGGCAAGTTTCAAGAGAGTTCTGCGCGTGCCCGGGCCCTCTTCATACAGCTGCGGAAGCTGGAACTACGATTGGTGTCCGTAAAAGGATTTTGCGGTGCCTTCCCTTTCCAGGAGAGGTAGCGCAACTCCCCCAATCCCGGACGCCAATTAGAATCGCATTTCTAGCTTTCGCCGTTTGGTGGCGTTCTTACGTTAGAAAGGTCTTGACGTTTTATTGGAAGAACCGGTCTCTGAGGATGCCCAGAAATGATCGGATCGAGCGACGGGAGTCTTAACTTGCGGAAACAGGTCCAGGAAGCGGCGTGTAGTTTCTTAACTAGTGCGAGGGAGTCCAGGCGAGGCGTCTGGGCGCTTATTGACGAACGTCACACCTTTGCTGGGACGCTGTCGACATTCAGATGGGGCCAGTAACGGAAGCAGGCAAGATGATGACGAAGCACCAGGTTATGAAAAAAGATAGACAGGGCGCTTACTCTGGCGCTACTCTGACTCTGTGTCCACGAGGAAAAAGCTTAATGGTGCGACTGGAAATTTTACTGAATCAATCGGTCTGCACTCTTGCAGGGAAGATATTCATCAAGAAGCAGCTGAAACAAAACAAACATACAGACAAAATCTACGTAGTTCTGTTTTAGGCCATTGTTCTCTGTAGAATTTGGTTCCAGCACTGAGCTAAAACCCATTCGTTTTGCGCAA
>JAZHYW010040077.1:0-49495 GCA_037355805.1 Ixodes ricinus
CTGTTCACTCTGGCCACGCAGAGTCGAACCCTGCGCTCTTATGTTAAATGTCGAAATCACACAGCTTCACCACACCAGAAAAATGCAACGTGTTCAGGAGCATTAAATTAAGGAGGCAACGATAAATGAGTTCCCACCAATAGTCCACGTGTAGGTCGCCTTGGAACCATAGCGGGATTTCGGCGATTGCGTTATCACATAAACCGCCATTGAACGCGTAAAAATACGGTTATTAACGAAAAAAACAAGAAAAAATTAAAACGTTTTACTGGGGCCCGTTTTTTCTTTTTCAGATAAAAGACAGTGGATCTCAACAGTTGAAGTCCTCTTATGAAATCGCCTGTAGGCTTTATTCATGCTTGAATGTCTTTCGACTTGTCTCGGGGTCTAGTGTTGCAAATATTTTATTCCTTTCTCTTCCGAATTGTTTACAGTACGACTGCACTGTAAACAGTACAATTGCTTCGGACATCGATTGCCTCATATTTGATTGTGTGATCAACGATAGGTGGCATCCTTTCTCCGCAGAAGGCTACATTCCGTCGGTCCTGGTGTGAATTCTGGATATCGTCTCATTCCCGTGCGTGTCTTCTACTTTTTGAGGAGGTGCGGGGTTATGAGGTTGCCAGTCCTGAACCTTCTCGGGAGATCTATTTGCTATCTCGGGAGGGGGGATTGAGTATCGTTCTTTCGGATGTCTGTTTCCTTCCTCAGTTGCTTCTTTGCCTTCGGGGTGTCTGCCATTTCAAGCGGCCATTTTGGACCCCGTGCGACCGCCACTAGTTGGCTCCGACTTTTCGGAAAGGGTCCGGTCAGACTCTCGAGGAACTTTTGAGCCCGGTGCGAGCTTCTTCGGGAGTCGACACGAGCTCGAAGGCTCGTCCGAACCAAAGTCCGACCTGGCGTCGCGATTTATTGCGGCGATAACCGCGGTCCGGCCTCCTTATCTGGAGGTCTCGACTGCCCACCACGAGCTGCTTCCAACTGCCCCCGAGACCAATTTCGGCCGTTGCCTGCGTTTTGTCGCCGGCTCTGCGGTGCGTGGACTTGACAAGGCGTTCTTCACGAAGCGTGCTTCGACATGTACCACCACGGACTGCGGTAGCACCACACATCCCAGGTGAGTGTATGCGCGCTTTGGGTTTGGTTCAAGTTTTGTCGACCACCGGCAAAATCCCTAAGGTCGCACTCACACAGCTAGTATACATGTTTGCTTATGCCCGAGTCTCACTAGAGCGACAAACAAAAAAAAATAGCCGGCACCGGCAAACCTAAGACACGAGCACGGAGGGACTGCAAGTCTGCCAAATGTATATCCATGGCGTGCATGCATGCTGCACGTGTTTGTGGCTTGTCGGTTGTATCTGTCGCTCTAGTGGGACTCGGGCAATAATAGATACGCGTGCTTCGAAGATGTCTGCAGGCAGTTTTTGTACGTCCAGTGTGAACGTCCTACAAGTAAGAAACGCGTTTCAGACAGTGTTTGCAGGGGTCTTTGCGTAATGTATGTGACCGCGGCTTGACATGGCAAGGATATATAGTGCTGAATTTACTGCGTCACCTATACAAGAGGAGAACGCGGGGTTCCGATTGGACGCGACTGCCGCTTCATAGTTCGACTATACTCGCATCCAATCATGTGGCCAGGGCTGGCCTCTTTTAGATGACGTCAGCGTGGCGGTCTCGCTACCTGGGAGGTGGTGTCCCGGGTCATCTGAGGTTAGAATTGGTCAACGCGTATAACTGTTGCAGCGTTACTTGCAGTGTTAGGTAGGGTTCATCTAAAAACTACTCGAAGCATTAAAGTACAAAGCAACTGATGAGAGGTTACTTACTTCGATTAAAGCAGTAAGTATTCCGAGCACAGTGCACTTGGAGTAAAGTACTATAAATACGATGTACTTTCAAAGTAAAGTACAATCACTTTTTAACGCTATCTTTCACGATGCCCTTTCATTCCCCTATACTGGGTTTATTTTAATTTTTTTTTATCTCGTATGCATTGCTTCAATAGTCGGGGGTGCATCCGTTATTTTCGGCAATGGCGGCAAATATTAGATATAAAGTCAAGTGGTCACAGGTATAGTTTTAGTCTACAATCAGCGTATAAGTCACCGCGGGAAAGCCGCCCCCAATACCAATGGAGTGATGCGTCGTCTGCCCGCGTTTCTGGCGAAGGAAGAATATTCCGTCCAGTATTTGTTCAGTACTCCCACCAACACTCTTCACTTATGTATTGAGCGTTCCGGTAATGGGTTTCTGACCGTGGTGCTATTTTGAGCGTTCGGTGCGTACGGCGTGTCTTTACAAAGCGACGAACAGGTGCGCGTTCTGCAGAGCTGTATATCTCTCTTTGGGGCCGCGAATTATCCTAAAATAGGCCACAAAAAAAAAAGAAAGAAAGAAAGGAATGGAAGGATTGTTTACTATTTATAAACATGAAGAGAGTAACATTTAGAGCGTATTTGCTACTTCGCGGGTGAAAGAAAAAGAGGAGGAGGGTTGGGGACTAGAAAAATAATTAAAAGAAAGGAAGAAAATATAATAGGTAGAAGGGAAGAGATGGTATGAAACAAAACAAAGCAAATAAACTCTATCTGCTCCAAACTTTAGGGTATTTTATTGAATATCGCGGCAGCGGCAGCCGCGGTGTTCATTAATCGAGGGAACTTCAGTCGTGCGACAACCTCGCTGCTGCGTTCCGCGTGCGCCCCCCCCCCCTCCCCCGTGGGTGGACGAGAGTTTCTGGCGGCGTCAAGCAATGCTCCGATTGCTTGAATGGCCACCGAGCTAATTAATAAACACATTGCCGTGGTCGTCAATGTGAATTACATCGATGGCAGTATTCGAGCTAGTAAACGACTGGCCCACGGTTCTGAAAAAAAGGTGTCGTTAAGAAGATCGCCGGGGCATCGGGTCAATCTTTGCCCAATGCCATAGCGATCGGTTAGGCGAGTCGCAAAGGCGGCCAATCGACGTGCACGGCGGTGAAAAAGATTCCATTTTGCGGTGCACTCTGGCATCCGAGTCGCCCCGAAAATTCGAGAAATGGTTAGAGATGATGTCTCAGCGCTGCTCAGATAAGCAAGAACCATTTTTTGTGATGTTCCGATGTGCTTGTTGCTCCGAGTTGATAACATATACATAAAACCACAAAAAAGGCGCTTTTCATGGCGTACATTTTTGTTGAGTTGTCTCACCACTTCATGCGCCACGAGAACGTCATTCCGATCCCAGGAGGGCCATGGAATCAAAACGAAACAGTAGCGTCACAGCGAAACAACATGAATTTCGCATCGAGTAATTTCCATATAAAATCTCTACGGTCTTTGCCGTGACCTCCATCGTTTCGCTCTAGTTTCGCGTGCGTAATGTTTTGCCTTGGTTTCGCGTACGGAGTTTCCCTTCCTCACTTATTTATCCGCGCAGTTTCCTCGGCCTCCCATTCCAAGAAGCTCGATATTTTCCTCTTTCTTTATTTGTTTCTTTTTGACGGAAGTATTGGTCCGCGTCGTCCAACACATGTCGGCCTGCCTCCGCACCTGTGACGGATGCTTCTAAATAAGGAATTCAACACTACGCCCCTGGCGTAACCCGGCGGAGATGTATACGGGGAGCGACACCGACGACGCTCGACGGATATATCGCGCTGACAAATGACCGATGGTCTTCCACACGGACGCATTTGATGCGGGGCGTCGAGGGCCACGGGCCGGCCGGCCCAGCTCTGAAACAACGTTATATACTTCTTCTCAGGAAAGCGCGCAGGATCGAGGTAACAATAAAACGCAGCGACTCGACCCTCTGACGGCGTGCGACTGCGGTGGCGCTGCTGTCGACGCTGCGCATGCGCAGAAGTTTCATCTCGAGCGATCCTGTGTGGGTAAACGCAGACTCATTTTGTAAGTGTTGGCGTGTATACCTAAAGAAAACATTTCAGGACTGTCTGTAGTCCGAGGATTGTGTACAGCTTTAAAGGTTTAAACTTTACGCGGGCGGACATCTATTAGTCCCGAGAAGTTTGCGTGGCGCCCCCTTACGGCGAACCGGGGTGACGTCACGGCGAGGACAGATTCTTGTTCCCTGGCTCGCTCCGCTCGCCCTGTGGAGGCTGTGACGACGTTAGGTGTCGGCGCGCTTGTTAGTATTTAACTCTTTTGTACGCCTTTTTTTGTAGGAAGTCTAGATTTTTATCTTGGTTTTATTGAGGTATGGCTTGTAGCTGCATGCGAAACTTCAACCAACGTTTCAGGCATGGTCGCCAGGGCAGGTAACGCGTGAATCGCAACTGGTATATGAAAAGAACAAATGTGGCCACAATGGCAGAAGCATCACTATAAATTTACGTCTCACACAATCGATGCTGCTGATGGTCTGACTAAATTGGCAGGCTATGTATACTATCTCTTGTTTGTATCTGTTTTTAAACGAAAACGCCGAAGCAGAAAAGCTGCATGCTGCTCGAGCAACATGTTAAATATAGTCTTGGCCACGGAGAGAGAATCCCAAGTGAGACAGCCCAAGTACAGGGACAAAGTGAAGAAAGAAGGAACACGGACATATGCAAGTTCTTTGTTTATATCTGTTTATATAGCTCGCATTTGGCCTTTGCTGGATTCGGATAGTATTCCAATGGACTCCACTGGTAGTATCTGTGGACTTGTTTATAATATCACTCAAGTATCATGTACAACGAACGTATGTGAAGGTGTCTAGCCCGCTATCAGTCCCTTCTCGACAATTTACGTTTTACAGGCTCTAAAATTGAGATTTCAGCTAAATCAAATTGTCCAGAAGCTAAAATACGAGAAGCCTTTTTTCACGGAAACTGTCACCCTTCACAGCTATGGGCTCAACATTTTCTGCTACTATAGGTTTTCCCGCTCATAATAACCAGAGTTTTTAATCCTAGTGTCCCTGAATTTAATCCAGCTGTACACCAATTTAATATAAGTGCCAGTGAATTTAATTAAACTCAACAATTTAATTCCAACGTCATTAATGTTAATTCGAGAGTCCCTGAATTTGATCTGATCGTATCTGTAAATTAACTATGACTACTAACTCATATGTTACAACCGTTTTTGGGGTCTAAGTTGCTTGCGAGTCACGAATGACTTTTCACTGTGTATATGCGCGTTGCGTGACTGGTTTTCTCGTGAATTTTGAGGAATTTCTTAGACCTTAATATCTAAGCTCGAGACATAATGATATTGATGTTTTTTTGTCGGTTTTAGAATAGTAACAAACATTTTAACGAGCCTTAAAAGTGAAACCGTGTTTAAAAAAAATGCATTTCAATTAGGCGTATGCATTCAATGGCATGAACGCTTTCATTGCAAAGCAAGATGCTGATTTTCGACGGCGTGTATTCCACGCTCGAATATGTGAGTTCCATATGCTCGGTTTTAAGGGCAGGCCCAATGTACTTGAAATGATTACGGTCATAGGCCGCGCAATCAACACGTTCAGTTTTCTGGATTGCTTCATGCGTCGCCAGACCGGCGCTCCACGTTCTAACGTGTTTGACGAGTGGAGTGGAGACAAAGGCAGTTAGCTTTGGGTCTACCCACTAAGCGTTCCAATCAGAGATCGGCCTTCTGACGTTCCCTCTCGTGTCCTCCTCTCCCTCAGATTTTCGGCTCAGGGCCTGGCGAGTCCTGAGAATGTTGCGATCGGTCCGCAGCCAATGAGGTTGAGGCATCGGTCAATAAGAAGGCCGAATAATGAGTCACAAATCAAGAACCGTTACTATACGTCACGCCCTTCAAGCTGTCAAGTGATTTTACCTGCACGGCTTTGCCTGCCGAAGCAAGAAGATAGACACTGCCAGAACCGTTCTGTCATTTTGCTCTAAAATGTAAAATAAAAAACAATCGCCAACGCTCTGTATGTGTCAATGGACTCCTTTTGGAAGTCACGTGCCTAATGTTAAGAAGGTCTCAAGCAGCGCACAATGGCGTAACAAGTGACAACACAGAACGTAAGAATCGAAAACTTTGTGAGCTAGCCTATGAAGTAGCATTTGTAGAATTTCTAAGGTTACAACGCTAGCGGCGTCTTTTGTGTTTGCCATTGTGCAGGGACTCCACGGCTTCCAACAGAGGGCGCACTTTCGAAAGGAGTCTTTGACAAAATATATGACTGCACGTGTAGTCATGCTGACTGCATTGGCAGCTGTCTCGCGCTTTTTGTTCTCAAATAGCTTTCCACGGCAATTTTTGTTTTGTTTTGTTTTGCGTGACAGTGACAGTTTTGTTGCTGTTCAGAGGACAAGAATAGAAATATGTTGCTTCTCCAAAACTTCTTGCAATCATAAAAAAAAAAATGTTGCGGAAAAAAAAGTTTTGTTAAAAATGACAGACCTTCCTATTTAAGTTTCTTGACCTTCCTCACAATTGGAAAGCAAGTTAATTTAAAAAGATACAAAATGCGTCAAATGAGGTAAAAAAAATGATACTAAAACAACTAAAAGGTACAGCGTAATTTGAGCCAAAGCTTATTGAAAATAAAAAATAAAAAAACAAGGAACACGAAACCTAGAAAAAAATATATAAATAAAGTCGCGTGCTTTGAGTCCGGTTTTCCAAGGTGCGTCAACACCAGATGACCGCTTCAGCTCGTGTCGCTCTATAGTAGAGTATTTATTTTTAATTTTTATGTTAGCCTCGGTCGAGAACGCCCGTGACAAGAGATGTAGCACATACCTCTTTGTTATTGCTTGCTTCTGAAATCTAAAGCGCTTTCTTTTTTTTTATATTTCCCCCGGGAACACGGGGACAAAATCGAGTGTTCTGTATTTACTATATATAAAGAGGGAGGAGAAAGAATCAAACCCAGCTAGAGCACCCAATTGAGCTACAAAAAAAAACACGGACGCTGTTGTTGCGATAAAAATAAGTGGGTTATTATTTTTGTTATACTTCAGTTTGTTTTGTCCGAAAAAAAAAGAGCAATCCTTTCTCTGCGTGTTTATTCTGCGAAGTGGATACTCTCTCGTTGCAACAGAACTGCCGCATAGAGGCTTGGTTCGTGCTGTTGGATCAAACAGCGTTTTACGAGGCAAGAGATATTTCCTTTAGACATCTCGGACATTTTTATGTAAACATTCGGGGGAAAGAACGGAGATGCCCTCTCCAACGCCCCCCCCCCCCTTCCATTTCTCGAACGGTTCTGACGCCCCTGCCAACGAGGACAGTGTAATTTGAAGCTTTAAACTATGTTTCCAGGATATTTCGCGATGTGCTATTCTGCGGTGAAGAGATACAATGCAATTTTGAATGCAAGAAAGTAGCCGGCATCGCTAAAACGGCAGCTGAAGTGTCTTTTTTTTTTGGTATTTGTTTCAGTGTTTAGTAATACAGAAGATATGGTAAGTAACCGAGTCTGACAGCCATTTTTGTTTCAGCATCCGAATCGCCACCGTCCCATGTTTATGGAGCTGGAAAAAGCCGGAGCAGACGATTGACGAGCAGAACGTCCATGGGGGCCAACTTCATCGTAAGGAAAATCCTTGGCTAAGGTTTCTCGGGGCCTTAAAAACGCCTTCTCTGTCAGAAAAAAAAAAAACAAATGTAGGCTAATAGTACGCAGAACTGCGACAGTATGAACCGAAAATTTCGACAGCAAACGGTTCAAACTTTGTCGTGATATATGGCACTCCCCAGAAGCGGAGAATTTCGCCAAATCACGTTTCTCCGCCCTCGTCGGGGGAACTTGGTGATGTCAGTGGCTTTCCTGATACGTCACACTTCTTGAGCTCCTTTCTCTCCACCACTACACACTCTCACAAATAGGGTGTGTCGTATAGTTAGTTATACACCCCTTGTCCCGTGTATAACACCCCAAAACTCCATTTCGACGTTCGGTCCACTCACGTCTAACTGACGATAAAAAACTTTTACGAGTGGCTTGATAGCTGTGTGATGTACCTTAATAAATAGCTAATGTGCGTGTCAAAGGCCCAAAAAAAAGCACTAAGGCTTTGCAGCAGGGGCAACAAAGCCTTGAGTATGTTGAATTAACTTGAGACTGGGGTAGAGAGGAAACATCAAAACGTAGAAGAGGCAGAAAATAGACAGGACGACTTCTCAACATGGTTAATATTCCCCAGCTCGCCTGCACCCTTACGATGTTTTCTCTGGAAGCCGCGAGTGTTTTCCTGTAGTCTTTAATACGTGCATTAGCTATTTTAATAAGTTGTATCACTCGACTATCAAGCCGCTCGTGAAAGTGGGTATCATCGGTTCGACGTCAGTGGAGTCGAATTCTAGTTTTTGGGGTGTTTTACGCGGGACAAGGGCTGTACGGTACTAAACCTTCTATTTCTGAGAGCGCACGGAGAGAGGCGGTATGACTAGTTACAACGACTTGTAACGGCGTATACAACGAGAGAGTTTCCAACTGCTCGATCGGGGGTCACGTGGTTCACGTACCGCGTCTGCAACACGAGCTGCGTGGAGGTGACGAAGGCCTCGATCGTCTGCGAACGTTTCCGCCTTTCTTCCTCGCCACGCGTAAACGCAGCGCGTGCGCACTGGACGAGCCGATCGCCGCAGCAGCGTGTCCACCATTAACATTGCAAGCAGCTCCCCGAGGTTTGAGATTAAAGTGGAAGCTCGCCCCCCGCCCCGCTATTCTTGCCACTTTAAAAGAGCCTGAACACCATGGAGAGGAGGTGAACATCCATCGGTAGACAGTTCCGCAGTGCGAGACGTGGAGCAAGGGAGAGTGGAGAGCGCGAACAGGTCGTCGGTCTTTAAGCCTGTCGCCGACCATGCGCTCTACTGGAGAACAGACTGGCACTCTGGCGCCCTCTATCAGGCAGCCCTGGGATACTTCCAATCTGCGTATAACGCGAATGAAAAAGGGTTTGCGGTCTTTGTGGCATCAGATATACGTACTATGTATTAGAAATTGTCCTTTTACCGGAATTATTTCGAGCCCAGAGGGAAAGAATGATGCGTAAACGATACACGCGGGTCGGCAGTGTTCCGGGATATACCCAATAGATGGCGACAGTGTCGTAACGCAGTCTGTCGCGAATTGCACCACGGTATGGCGTTAACGTCAGCGGGATTTAAGGCCCGTTCACGCAGTACCGTTTGCTTTCGTTGCGTTATGTTAAGGGAGCTTGCGTCTGCTTACGGCGCTGAAATCACCGGGACGTCACAAATTATACGGGTATAGATGGGGCATCGGTGGCCGAGTGGGCTAGCGCACACTCAGCGCACGCCAGCTCGGAGCCCGTGGAGCGAAAGCCCGCGCTGCAGGGCCCAAGGATCCTGGGCTCAATCCCCACCCCTGCCCGTTTCGATCTGGAGGAGCATCGTACCGGCGTGCGGTCGTGTATCACTACTGCGTGGTGCATGTTAAAGACCCCAGGCTAGCGGTTGTACTGCACTGGCTAAATTGCTCATCTACAGCTGAAAGACAAGACGCCCGTTGAGGCAGACTAACGTCCGGCTGTATAAACATACACACAACAATTACAATCAAAGGGGTTGATTTGCACGCGTCAAATGGAGCACGGATGTCTCGGTGGCTCAAGTCGTAGCGTAATAATAATAATAATAATAATAATAATAATAATAATAATAATAATAATAATGAATGACACGTAAGCAGACGTTTTTGCAATCGGCCTTTAAAATTATAAAATCAATGAAAACGTAAAATACAATGTTTTGTTTTTAATCTCCTTACTTTTTGCTCGAGCCTCGTATGTGTAGGTTGATTGATTGAAACGTTTATTTGAGAAACCACGCCCCTGGCTTGTGGGCCTCATGTCCTCCCCCCCCCCCCCCCAAAAAAAAAAAAAAAAGAAAGGACTCTTGATTGGTTTTATTTTGAGTGTTCGTGCGTATGGCGTGTGCTTTGCTCGCTTTTCCGAAGCGACAAACATGCGCGTGCTGGGCTGAGAAGATGGCACGGTGGGCTGAGGACTCGTACATTTTGGAATTTGCAAACAGGGCATCTGGCGGTCGCCACGTTCCTCCTCGCGTGAGCAAGCACGTGCAATTGCAGGCCTGCCAAAAGCTATCTTCGTGCGCATGCTGCACGTGCTTGCACGCATGGGGTACCAGTCGGGACGCCGTGCTTGCAAACGTTTACCCGTGGGGACAACTTTTCTTGGCAGTGACGCCAAAGCTATCGGTACCCGTGCACGGGTCAACATTGAGCGCCGACCACAGCTGTAATCGCAATGTGAACATTGGGCGCCGATCACAGCTGTAATCGCAATGTCTTCACTTCTTCGCAAATGAAAAAAAAAATTGTCAACTCACAATGCATTGCAGCTAAGCTAGACGGCCGACGCCTCGTTGCCGTCGGATTTAATTAAAGCGTTAATGGCGAATCGTCGACGTCCTTCCCCGAAATGCCTGCCCCGGACGAGCCCCGCGGCCCATCGAGCGAGCGCCTCGGTCCTATTGATTACCGACTCGCCTATTTACAACCTATCGTCCGCTTTGTCCTTCGACGCGTTATAGACCCTGTACAACGTCCGTCTACGCACTCCGTTTCGCCCAGCCGTGGACCGCGACGAACGCCACGAGCCGCCTCGACCAATCCGGGGCCGTAAAAACGTAACACGTGACCGCGCGTCACTGCGCCCTTACCGAAGGTCACACGACGCTAAATCTGCGGTCGGTGTGCCGACGCATCGCACAAAAGGGGAGCCCGCAGATACCGTCCGAAACAACCAATCCAATCCAACATCCAGACCCAATCTGACGGCATTGGATTGGGTCTGCTGGCTTTGTCGCGTCGGTTGTGGTCCATCGTAAGGTAGAACAAAAAAATAAACGAAAAAAGAAAAAGAACGGACAAGAAAAAGAAAAGAAATAAAAAAAGTAGGGAAGCTTCTACCCAGCTAAACGGGATTATGATGGCTGGAGTCGGCACGCTCGAATTCCCTTACTCCCAAAACGGCTTACGAAAAGGGAATGGCTTCTTTCTCGTTACCGGGAGAGATGCTGTCGTGGCTGTTATTGATACACACCGGATAGGCCTTTCTTTCTTTTCTTTTTTCTTTTTTTCTTCACAGTTTGTAGGTTGAGCCTTGTTACGCTGCGGGGATGTCAACTAGACGGACAATTGGTGCGCGCTCGCATGCAGAGCACGGTACACAGATAGCTCGAATACGCGAGCGTTGTGATTTACGTCTCGAGACAAAAAAAAAAGCAAGAGACTGTTAATCCCCCTTTCAATGTTTACCGTATCCGCAGCCCAGCACGGGCGTGTTCGTCGCCCCAGAAAGCGAAGAAATCACACGCCGTACGCACAAACACTGAAAATGCCACCGTCCAGTTAAGCTTCTTATTAGAGTGGTCAGTAGTCATTGACAGGACTAGAACGGTAGGAAGGTCTTTCAGTTGTCCCGCCTTCGGTGCGAGTTTATACCTTCCATGATGCTTTCGGAGCCTCCTGATCCTCGAGCGTCCACCAGCTGCCAAAGCATGGTGGAAGGCAGCAGACCAATAATAATAATAATAATAATAATAATAACACACAATTACTTGCTAGCAAACCACAATTTCGCTGTCCTTTTCCTGCGCGGATATCAACGTTACTAAAACACTCAGTTGGGAAACTCACCCTTGAAATCCGGGCCGCTCGCGTCCACCGGGACCGATCTAAATACGATAACAGCGCCGCCCTTTAGCGATGAGTCAAAACATGAAAGTTGATTTATATAGTGGTGTTTGGGGACGTAAAATAAGATAAAATAAAAATAAAATAGCTACTGCGAAATAGTGCTCCGAGATAGCGCGACAGACCCTCGCGTGACTCGACCTGAACCATTCTGTTCAGCCGTGCAGTTCCTGGAGTAGCCGCTGCAGGAGAAATGGCGGCGTTGCGATCGCCATTAGTTCGGTTCTCGAGTGCGGATCAGAGCCACTTTTTCAAAGCAGGCTCTATGGCAGTTTCCCAACTGAGTTGTTCTAGTAACGTTGGCAGATACCAAGTAAAACGGTTGCCTAAATTTCTCATCTATGCCTGTAACAATGTCGTCACCCCAAAGACGGGCTAATGCCACGTTGCCTAAACATGTAACGTCCAATTCTCTTTGTTTTTTAAGGCGAAAGCCTTATATGTCTCATCGTTCAGTCGACCTTCAAAGTCCTTGAGCGAGAACACGTCGGCGACACGAAAGGTACCAAAACGTTTACGTGACCATTCAGTGGATGACTAAGCGAATTAAGATGATGACTCAGCACATTGAGAAGGATGAGTCAGCACATTAAGAAGGATGACTCAGCACATTAAGAGGGATGACTCAGCAAGTAAATCATGTGCCATCGGCGCTTCGGCTTTCGCCTTCAAGTCGTCTTAGTTGTTTAACATAAAAGTCGATTAACTTTAAAAGACCCTTTGAATTTGATTGGTCCGTTGTCAGACTGACGGCCATGGCGACGGGACGCATTCACGACACGTGACTGGCTCCGCTGGCCTTAACACTGGTCCACACCATAAACCAAAAACAAACAAAAAACAGCATATTAATACCACTATAGAAGACAAGCGCTCCGAAAGGTCTGACACTGACATCCTATGAAAAAATAATATTGTTATCCTTCTTGATTCGTTCTCTGGTATGGTTTTCTTATCAGCTGATACGTGAATCCCATTGGCTGTGAAGCGATGATAAGATACCCAGGAACGGCCTCGGCCAGCGTAGAAGTGGATCCAAACAGCGCTTCCCAACTTGTGTCAGCATCGCCGCCAGGGCGTCTTGTGGCGCCTCACGACGAAAGCGACGCTAGCAGGCGCTGACTCTCGGTCGAGCTTTAGCCTTTTTGCCACTAGGGGCGGGTCGGAGATTCACTCAGAATGACGTCACGCGTGCGGGCCCTGTCTTCGCGGCGGCCTTGAGCATACACCGTTCGAAACCTGATACCGCTAGCAGACGGGCGACGCGGCGCCACCACCCGAGCCGAACATTCGTCTTTGTCTCCTCGGCGACTTGTCGTGTCGTTTATTCGGCACCGCGTCTTTGCTTTGCGTTCGCGGTTGTGTGCTCGGTCGTGTTCCGACGACCAGGGCAATTGCGCCCTTGTTAGACTCGCGTTTGCCTCGGCGATAATGTGAATACGATATCTCCCCCGGATCGCGATGGAAGAAAACCGCGTCACGGGATAGCTGTAATGCGAGGATGCCGTCGCGTGTATGTTTCGCGCTTGCACTTCTCCTAACGAAAGAAAAGAAAAGAAGAAATAAAAAAAACAGGGCAGTTCGCGAAGTAGACACTGTGTACGTATGTGTTGAAATGAAGCCGTTCGCTCATACATGCATCGCTGTTTGCTCCAAATACCCAGTCAATATTGCTGCGACGGCAAAGTGCGCGCTTATTTTGGTCGTTCTATCTTTGTTTGTATATACGTGTGCTTGTCTGTACCATATTATGTCCGAGTTATCGTTCGTTAAAGGCCGGCTCACACATTTGTGTTTGAGCACGATCGATTGCTTGTGACTGCTTACGACCAGAGAACTCAGTAGCACCATCTGTCGAGAGCCCTAGAACTCTTCCGATCTGCGAACGTCTTTCAACGTGTGTTCGAAATAATTCTCACGACGGTATAAGCAACCGTTTCTCAAGAATGGCGCGTAGATTTAATGTCGAAAATACCGAACTACCATCAGTCACCTGCACGTGGATGTAACGCAGTCGTTCGCACTCGAACGCAGACGTGTGAAACAGCCCTTACTATTCAGTCTGAGTATCTCCGCTAACATTACGTTCCAGGTAGGCGTGCATTTGCGAAATCATTCATTTGCGAGATAACTGTTTAAGCGCCCTAATCTGTGCGTTCGTGAAACAGAGACGCGTAACTCGCGCTGAACCATGACACAATTCTCGCTTATGTGCTTGCACTTTTATACGCGCGCGCTCGAAAGTGGGCGTATGTTTGTCGCCTTGCTTTGTGCCGCGCTACTTTCATGGAGCCTGCGTATCTACAGCTCAAGTGGCTGTGGAGAGTATTACCGCCGCAAGCGGCCGTTTTCCGGCTTTTGTTACGGCGCGTGTTTGTTATAATCGTAACGTTCAGACACCGATTCACACAACGACATAATCCGATTACAGCGTCTGAGCCGAGGCTCGGCTCCGCCGCACCACGCCGCTGTGAAGTGGGGGTGCACCCTTTACAGACAGCTGCCTTTTACATCCAAACACAAGTGTAGAACATGAAGAAAAGAAAGGAAATGAACAAACAAAACAACAACAATGGATACGTTTCAGATTGCCGGTAGGCTGAAAAACAAACAAACAAGAAACAGTGATATGTGTGTGTGAGAGAAGAGAGAGAGAGCGCAGTGGTTGAGGAAACTACTTTAAACGAGGCTGGTTTGAGCAAAACCAGTCTTGGGAAAACCACGAGGAAATGTTCGGTACGAGTGGTTCTGATTTTGAAACGCCGAACAGGTTTCTCCTTTTTTTTTTTCTTTTCCTCGTTGTAATTATGTCGTTTTATTGCCTTCACTGACAAAGTTCTCCGGCGGCGTTGCTGCAAGTGTGAGCGCGCGTACCCGAACTCGTGGACGTAAACACCGCGTGACCGTTCGCCCGTACGAAATCCTTTTCGGTACTACAAGGATTCGAGAAAAAGAAAGAGCAAGCTTTGACACGATCTACACACGATGTTGTTCGCCAGAATTTGGTTACAGAACAACAAACACAAAAAAAAAACCAATAACAACAACAACAGGAACGATATGCTTCTTCCGTTTGAAAGGCCTACGTTTTGATAAACGAACGACTAAAACCTGATTCACAAGGTGCGAGCTTGCTCGCGATTTCGCAGTTGCAATACTGATCACCGCAGCGTCCACCACGCTTTTCTGCCGCACAAGCGACGTCGCTAGCTGAGAGATCGCGAGTAACATCGCACCATGTGAATCGTGCGACTGATATCAACTGCACGTATACAAGTGTCTTAATACCACTGCCGCACGGCAGAATCCAGTGTCGGTTTCATCGAATGACACTATCTGATTGGCCAGTCTGCGCCCGCCACTCTTGGCACAGCGCAGCGACGCTCGTAGTATAGTGTATAGCGTAAAATAGTGCGACTATATTAGATGAGATCGGCATAAAGTACAGAATGAGTGAACCGCCTTCATGTATTTTTGTTTGTTATGATACATCTCTGCTCTTACCGCGAAACGAAGATTGATGGGAGATATGTGGCATTAATTCAACCCACTCAATTGGCTAAAGTGGAGGGATTTTCGTAGTTGCTCGGATTAAATTACGTCCTCAGCTGCTCGTGTGCATGCTGTCTTCATGGAATAAAAATAATGTATGTATAAAAAATGCGCGTATTTTTAAAATTGTTATTTTTGAGTTTAGATGCGTCATGAATGATGATCATTTTTTACAGCTGGAGAGCCAGCGGAATATAGCTCTGATGAAACTGGCTCCCCAGACAAAAAAAAAAAAAAGATTACAAAATTAAGTTACAAAATGAAAAATATAAAAAAAACTAAAATTCGCAATTGTCCGTCCCTTCTCGTTTTCTTCCTCAAGTTTAACTAAAGAGCGCACTCCCGTTTTTTTTTAAACTTGTTTTAACCATGCTTGAACTAAATTAACAAATTCCAACGTTGTGAAGCTGTTTTCTGCGCTACCAAAAATACACTTTTTGGTTTTTTGTTTTGTTTTAGGGTTATATCATCTAGATTTTGCATTAGCTGCGAATTTTGTCTAAACCAGGATAATCTTGCTCCTAATCGTTGCTTTGTGAAATCTGTGAAATGTTTTACCATAGCCTCCTCTACACTCACAAAGCCTGGCAGTTCTACGACGGAGCCATAGAGTGCCCGGTCGCAGATTTGGAGCGCGAGGATCTGGCAGCACAGAGCATCAAAGAGCTGTTTCTCGGGGAACCCAGAGGGGAACCTGGACGTCAGCGCACAACCTTTGCAGCGGCGAGGACCCGAAACACACTTAGTTCGCTCAGGAGAAGTGTGTTTCGGCGTCTCGCCGCAGCGGGGCGCCGGTCACGTGGCGCTCCTTTCATCCGTCGTCTGCCGTTGCTCCTTTTCCGTTTCGGCGGCCGCTTCTCGTGGCGATCTGCCAGGCTTTGTCAGTATATAGGAGGCTATGGTTTTACACAAACAGACACGCTGTTCGCTCACATACACACACGCACGCACGCACGCACGCAGGGCACCCACGCACACCCACACAACACAAGCTAGAGTATTGGAGCAATTCGATTGATAAGGATCGTTCTACAATATTAACTAACACACGGCATGTGAGCTGCGATCATACAGTTTGGTCTCCCCTTCAGATTAGCAAGGTAGAGAAAATAATCGTGACCTTTGTTTTACCTCGCTGGGATGCCCGAGGTTCGAACAAAAATAAACAAAATAACAAACGGACGAGGCGACGTAAAAAGGACTGATGTTTGCTCGAATATATGCAAATGTCGAAAACGTGCCACGTAAAGCATTTTGCGCTGCACTGGCTAAATACGTATTTTAGTGTGCAAATGAGCTAGTTGGAACTTGGTTAAAAGTGCCCATAAAGACGAGGAGAAAGAAGTAGGAATAAACAGACGGTGGAGCATATACATATTAGAGTGTTCAAATCTATAACGAATGTATGTACAGACCAATTAGAGTCCCGCTCGTGTAGGCGCCAATTTTGCCCAGACACACTGATAGTTCACGTGTTGCCACTTCGCTGTATTAATTAGTTTCATTGTTTTGTTTTATCGTGCTGTGTAACGGCGCCTGTGAAATTTAATTTCTGGCACGACCGTTCCTGTTCACCGGCGGCGCGTGGACCGCTTAATCCCCGCCTGGTTCCGAGCGCGGGGAAGGCCGCTTATTTGCTAAAATTCCGTAATCGATTATTTACGTCGGACGGGTAACGAGGAACCGTTAAGTCGGGTTACGGCCACGAATGCTTCCTTTCCGCCACGTTTGATTGCCGGCCACTTTAAGAAGGCATCAACGCTCGACTTGGCTCGGCGGTCACGTGATTCATTAGCGACGGGAATAATTAGGGAGGAACCGTTAGTTTTCCCCTCCCCTCCTCCGATTAGTGTGGTCCCTTCTCCCTAAGTGCCCTCGCCTTCCCTATCCACGGATATTTCGATTAGTTTCCTTTGATATCAATGCTCCCTTTCTCTACATCCCTCGCCTTTTCTATCCGCGGACATTCCGATTAGATCCATTTGATTCAATGCTCCCCTTTTCCTAAGCCCCTTGCCTTCCCTGAGAGTTCAGTGGTTCCTTATTTCCCCGACTCCCCTCCCCTCTTCGTCCCTACCGTTTTCCCCCTCAAATTCCCTCTTTCCCTTTAATACGCACGGTTGCCCCTAGATCTACTGAAGTCGGTCCCCCACTGCGGGAGAGACTTCGCGGCCTCCGGTGCTCTGGCCACTGCCGGCCGTTTTGTGGACTTACTTGGAGGTCCCAGGAATCTTTAGGGAATATGTTGGGGAAGGAAAAAGGGGAAGAAAACGGATGCGAGAGAGCGAGGGGGAAATTAAGGGGGAGAGAGGGAGAGAACGATATTCGGGAATCGTGGGGTGGGAGGAGGGGGCGACATATGGGAAGTGCTGGGAGGGGGGAAGGGAATATCGGGAATTAAGGGAAGATGGCGCCCGCTTTTTTGTGGACGCGTTTTTCTGCATGCCGTGCGGTGATGCGTAGAGTGTCAATATTGGCGAGGTTCCAACCTTTTTCCTTTTGTGGGTGTGTGATTTTTTTTTCGGCCTCCTGGGAACGGGTAAGATGGAAGAATTGGATATTCTTTCCCCTTACCTCTTTGTTGGAGAACCTTTGATCTTTTTTCTTTTGATTTTCGTCCTCAGGAAATTCGGAAATTGATTCTTTTGCGGGTTTACCTGACACGGTTTATATTTTTTCTTCTTTTTTTTTATCTCGAGTTTGCGTTTGGCTTCATCGATGACCTGTGTTGGCTGGCAAAGAGTTGACCTGTACCAGGGCAAAGAGTTGACCTGTAGCCTGATGACGTTTAAGCTTTAAAAGTAACTCTTTCTGAGCAGGTTAGACTGATGAGAAATAAGCAGAAAAAGGAAAACTTAATGGAGAGCCACTGTTTTGTTTTATATAAACATATTTTAATGCTATTCGTTTATCCGTCCGACTGAGCTAGACCCCCCTTATTTCTGACGTCATGGAGTTGCTCTAGTCCGAAAATAGATAATTCGATCGGGTGACGTAACTTGCTCCAATAAAATCATCGAACGAATATATAATATATCATAGCGTTTCCGACAACAAAGGAAAGTATTTTTTTTTCTTTTTGTTTCCCCCTCAATATTGGCATGCGATGTTTTTGCCTATGTCATCGTTTTTTTTTTTGTATTTTTGTTATTTTTGTATGTGTACCATCTACTAGAATCTCCGTCTACCACTACTGCGTATTGCCCGTAAGACCCCAGGCTAGCAGTTATACTGCACTGACTCATTTTCATCTACAAATGAGACACCGGACGCCAATGAAGGCGGACTAACTTCCGGCTGTAAAAATAAATTTGACACAATTATAATTATCTCCTTGTCAGGTTTGCAGTATTCCTAAATAAATAAATCTCCAGCTTTCTTTTTTTTTTTTTGTTCCTTCTGGGAAGATAAACTTTGACGATGTTTCCTTAAATAGTCCAAAACTTATTTTGCAGAAGCATATTTCTCTCTTGTGTGAGCTCAGATGTTTTATGCTCATAAGAAATGTTTTGGATGGCTCAAAAAAAATTACAAGAAAAATAAAATATGAGACATCACGACACACCTGAGATTTTCTTTCGTGCTCTCTGTTGTTGTTTTTCATTTCCACTATGTTAGGGTTTAGATTAGCTTTAATTGTGATGTTTCCTTACCAGCATGGCTGTGACGTCACGCTGCTGCGGTGGTGCTACTGTCGGCACGACGCATGCGCACACGCTTTACTTCAAGCGAAGCCGGTTTCTGCGGATGCGTAGTGCCCGCCCCTGGTGTGGGTAAACGGCAATTCCCACTGACGCTTCATTTTTGTATTTGTGTCTACTTTAGTAGGACGAGAGATACAGGTTTCTTCCTTTTTATTTTTCATACCGGGTTCGTGTGTGTGTGGAGTGTGTGTGTGTGTGGGGGGGGGGGGTCGATTATGGTTTGAGTTTGAAAAAACAAATACACGAAGAGTTATTTCTACGCACCGCCACCGTCAAGACGTAATCGCTCCTCCGGTAACCAGCGCCAACCAACCCTTCCCTCCAAGGGCAATTGAAAAGGCAGCATCAATAACCCCGTGGTATTTCGAGTTTGCCCCAATCGACATTCGATGCTCCCGACTGCAGCAGCGAGCAAGTGGCCAAAGGGCACACGCGGCAGACATCGGCCGTTACGAGGAACACTTTACGTAAGTTCTCGTGCGGTTCCTCCCCAGAGAAGAAACCAAACACATCCCATAGTGTGTCGCGTAGACCTCTGGAGGGTTTCTTTCATTTTACGTTACTTTCCGTCTCCGTTCTCCCTCCGTGCGACTACCGCGCACCGTGATCACCAAAGAGACCGGGGGCGCTGCGAACGCCAATGCATGGATGAATGGATTGATGGATGCTAATGGCTTTACCCTTTAGATCAGTCTGGAGCTTGCGCCTCCTAGCTAAGAAATTAAAAGTATGATTCATCCCCTCGCCCTTCTAAGCCAAATTTTAAACTATCAGTGTGTGATATCGCCAAGATAACCTTTAAAAGATCAACCAAGAAAATTAAAAAAAAAGCATATTATTTTTTGTTTTTTTCCTCCTGGCCAGAGAGTCGCAAATTTTCTTCTGCTCAAACCTAGATTGGCATCACCCGCTCCACACTAACACGGGGCCCACTGGGAGACAGGGTTGAGACTTTGGGCCGGAGTCACGCGGAAGGGCGTCTCAATTTTCCTCCTTCCCACCTGTCTCCAGCTGTGCAAGTTAGTTTACATCATTAAATTTACCCCGAATAATTTATATCAATATTTTAACCTCCTTGTTGTGATTGTAATTATTTAATCCTCCAATCTTCCATCTTCGCCACCAAAACGAAGAGCTTCCGTCAGATTAATTACCCCTTCAGGGAAGGCAGGGCGAAGCCCCGTGCACTTCAAAGCCACATTTTCTAGCGTCTCACTCTCACTATGGCATACGGCACATAATGTGTCTATCTCTTGAAATTTAACCCTAGACGTACTAGTCCTCAACGCTCCCTTTCTCGCCTCGAACAGCAAAGACCTTCCACATGAATTATAAAACACCTTTTCCTTTCTTATGTAATCTGTACATTCTTAAAACAGATTTTTTATAAATATATTCTTCTCTTCCACATTTTTCTTTCTGCCTCTTGCACTCCCTTTACTCACCTGGTCTGATCAGCACCATCACTATCCTGTTTTCACCTCAAGAACCATAGGAAAAAAAGTCCGGCTTCTCGCGGATGATTACTAATTTTCACCTTTAGGTGGAGATTTAAGATATATTTAGTAGCATTTTGGAGTGGATACACGTTATCTTATCAAGGAGTACACGTTTCAAACGCCAAAAGCATCGCCTGTGCCTCCGACAACCAAATCTGGCGAGAACTATTTCGCGCGGCGTATGAACAATGCGCAAAACTTACTGTTTTCTTGAGGTGAAAACAGGTGCATTTAAATGTCAGCTTTTAGTTTCGGTTTGTCCATTTTGTGTTTTAAACTTTGTATGTTTAAATACCTGAATACTTTCCGTGCCCACCGGGCATCATCCATTTGAGTTAACAATATGATTGCCTCTCTGCTCTAGAAGGACGACCAGTCCCCCTGCACTCCCTCATTTGGTGTGTTCCCATGCGCTCCCAGTGCTAACCTCCCCACGCTCCTTTGTCGAATTTCCAATCCTGCATGAGCCTCTGATCTCATACACAGTACCCGATTGACCACTTCGTATCTATTATAAGTATAGGGTGTCCCAAGTCACCAGGCTCGATCCAAAATGGAACGTGAAAATCGACGCCTGCACATAGCATTCTAAACTTTTCGTCAAAGGTGTATTTCACAGGTCGGTTTTCTTGTAAAATTACCAAGCATAGATTCCTTTTTGTAAAGAAGTAGGGTCAAAAAGACTTGCCAGGGTCAATGGTGGACGGCGACGCAGACGACCGAGTCGAGTTGCAGAGTTGCGTTTGGCGCGCGTATCGATAGATGGCGTCGGCGGGAGCAGCGTCCGAAGGTGCAGCCGATCAGCGAAAGAAAGCAGACGACTAGCAAGACGAAATCCATTAGCAGCAAAACGCCGTCGTTATGCAAACGCGTTTTGTTTTTACTTTAGGTTTTGCTTTTATTGTCCGCATTTTATTTTTAAACCAAAGGTACACTACAAAAAGACTATGTTCATTTTAATAAACCACGGTGATCGCGAGCTGTCTCGATAAGGAGGTAGCTACGCGCCCGCCACTCGACTTTGTCGTCTGCGTCGCCGCCCGCCATTGACCCTGGCAAGTTTCTTGGCCCTATTTTGTTTACAGAAAGAGAGCTACGCTTCCTGGTTTATAAGAGAAAAGAAAAAAAACGACCTGTGAAATGCACATTTGACGAAAAGTTTAGATTGCTACGCGCAGGCGTCGATTTGTACGGTCCACTTTAGATCGAGCCTGGTGACTTGGGACACCCTATATACTATATAACAGCTTGAACTTCATAATACCTTAATTTTTTTTGGCCTTTTCTAATTATATAGTTTTAAAGTTCATCCAGTTATTTCCCTCTCTCATTGAGCCATACTCCAAGATATTTGTATTTTTCTAGATGCTCTATTTCACTGCCTTGTATCATCAGGGGTTCCCCCTTTCGTCGTTGAACATCATGCATTACTCCAGACTTGTCACTACTAAAACTCGGGCCCAAGCCGTCACCTTCCTCTGAAAATATTCCAGTTAGTTCCTGTAATGTGCCGCAATTATCTGCCATGAGTATCATGTCGATCTGCATACATGTGTCCTGGAATTCATTGTATTACATTTCTCCTTGCTTCCATATAAATCACACCAATACCTAAATTGCTCTGCTCTGATTTCTTTTCCATTTCACTTTTTCATTTCACTCTCTCGAAGAGTCAGGGCAACAGTGGACGGCCTTGTATGAGCCCTCTTTTTTATTGCAGCTGGTTGTGCAGTTTCTCTTCCCATGTTATAACTACCTTATTGTCTGTGTACACCTGTTGAAGAAACCTAATCAAATTTGCATCGAAGTTATATCCCATACGGGGCTTTGGCTATTGACTATCTCTATACATTGAGTGATGACGCAATAGGTTATAGGCTAGCCTTCTATCTCTTCGGGATCCATTTTGAAGCTCACCCGGAGTTTGCATTCCTTCTGGACCATTCTTCCAATCTTCGCTTTACTATCTGCATAGCTATTCAGTATAAAATGTTACTATTATCGGGCGGAACGACTTGATGTTGGCTTTGTTTTCCTTACTATATTAGAGGTGGGAGGAGGGAGAAGGAGGGTCATGCCGTTTCCTCCTCTCCTCCTTCTCAAGAGCTGCGCTCTAATTCGGTGTTACAGGAAGTTGTAACGTCTTTCATTTTTTTCCTTAGGGTCTTTATGAGTCCCACGGATCTGTCGCCGTACCTTTTGGAACCTTACTTTGAGCCTTGTTCCATTGCCTTTCGGTCGCCTCCGTTGTCACACTATTCTGCACTTCCTGTCCCCTAGCTTCTGTAAGTGCCCTCCACTGTCTCCCTGTGCTCAAGCTGTGAGAAAGCCTCTTCGACTGTCTGCCTAATATATTATTGTGCCTCTTCTTCCTCTACTCTTCTCCCCTCCAGTACGTGTTGGCACCCTCAGTCTGCCTCCCCTGCGCTTTAATGTGCTCCCAAAACCTTTTTTGCCACATTCCTATATTTTTTCTTTATATATTTTTCTTCGTCATTTACTGTGCTCCTGCACTTCCAATTTTGGCCTGTATTAGAGCTGATAACTCCCTTTCCCTCTCCTAGAAGTTCTTCTATTTTGAAGCCAGTTCTGCTGGAATGGCCCTCCTTTTCTTTGCCCACCTCTGTTCCCGAGATATCTCTTGGCGTCGTGCTATGGCTGCCTTGACCTCTTTATCACACCAGTTTCTGGTTCGTGCTCTTGCTTTCGCTTTCCTCTTTGTTTAATTCGACATCTCTCTAATTCCCTCCTGGAAATGCCTACTGTGCTCATACCGCCATTCTCTTTCTGGTTGCTTCGATACTATGCTCTCAATCCTTTTGGATACTTCATGCTAGATGAGTATCATTTGAGGCTCGGTTTACTTTCCTGTTCCTGAGCTTGTTGTTCGGGGTTCTGATGTGCCAAATGTAATCATAATTCACTTGCGGCCACTTCCTGTACTTTTTTTACTTTTTGCACCTTAATTCAGTCATCCAGTGGCGTCACTAGGGTCAATGGTCGCTACCCCCCCCCCCCATTCCCCTCCCCTCGTGACGCCACTGCGCTCATCTATTTCTATACCCTGATCTATTGTACGGTTTGTGGGACATCAGACAGTGGTCAATTGTTGAGTAGAGATTGTTCCTTTGCCCCTCGTATTTTGACTTTAGGGCATCGCAGAATTGTTCTAGCATATTTCCTGTTGCATCCGTGGACCCATGAAAATCTTCGAAGTGGGCATTCCAATTTCTGTAACGTCCCTTGAGATATATGCTAAGTGTTGTGTATTTTCCCTCCTCGATTAATTTCCTGTTTTTATAATAAACTAACCCCGAGAGGTTTGCATGTGTGTGTGCGTCTGTGTGTGTACCGGGGGCGGGGGGGGGGGGGGCTCACGGTTTGAGTTGAGAAACAAATACACGAAGAGGTTATTTCTACGCATCGCCACCGTCAGAGACGTAATTTTAGAGAGCAGCTCTAAGGTGCGCGTTTCCGGCTTGGGCGGCGACGCCGTCGCCGTCGGCGTAACGGCGCGTTGCATTATGGGACGTTTCCCATAATGACGTCACACGTGACGTCACTAGGACGAGGTTAAACTCACGAGAATCACGAAGTTACCCTCACGAGGGGTTTACGTAGGTGCATGGGCGCACCAGCCGGGAGGGGGGGCAAGGGGGGCGCCTCGCCCCCCCCCCCTCAGTTCTTAGAGTGGGGGGAGGCAAGGCATGTGTTTGCCCCCCCCCCCCCCCGAAAACAGCCGCCACTGGGCAGGGCAAACACTGGCCGGCGGCGCCCAAGAGATACCAAGGACACCGCCCCACGGCCCTGGAAAGAGGGGGGGGTGTCTGTTTGCCCCCCCCCCACCTCAAAAACGAGTTGGTACGCCACTGAGCGCGGGTTACCCTCTTGACGTCACACGTCACGTGTGACGTCATTATAAAAACACGTGATGTATGACGCGACGTGTGACGCCACGTGACGTGTGACGTCACACGTGGCATGCGTCACACATCTAATATCCCGCTGTTCCTGCTAAATTTAGCCGGAATAATTTTTCCGCTAAATATGGCGGCAGAATATTCAGGCTAAATTTACCCTCGTGACGTCACGACGGTAAAAAATTTCACTAATTTAGCGAAAAATTTTTCTCTAAATTTAGCGGGGAAAGGAAGAGGGCGCATCGTCCCTCCGTACCCTCCTCCTCCTTCTCAAAAGCTGCGTTCTAATTCGGAGTTACAGAAAATTGTTAACGACATTAATTCCTTTCTTCGATAATCAGTGCAAATCAACATCCCTCGAAGCATCAATATTTCGAGTTTGCCCCAATCGAAATTCGATGCTCCCGACTGCAAGCAGCGAGTAGCCAAAGGGCACACGCGGCTGACAACGGCCGTTACGAGGAACACTTTACGTAAGTTCCCACGCGGTTCCTCCCTCAAACCCTCAAAGAAGAAACAAAACACACCTTGTAGTGTGTCGTGTATCTCTCTCTCTCTTCTCTCCCTCTCCCTCTCCGTGCGACGACCGTCGCGCACCGCAACCGCCAAGGAGACGGCGGCGCTGCAAGCGCCAACGATTCCTTTTTTTTTACTGACTAGGTTTTCGGTCCGTTCGCCAGTTGTCCGTAGCGTTGGTGTCGCGGCCCCTTGCCTGCGTCCGGATGCTAGCGCAAGACGCCTGCGCCGATAATGTTGGCGTTTCGGACTGCTCCACTTGCAAGCCCACACGGTGATCGAATCTCAGGTAAAATAACCGACGCTGCCGTCGTCCTAACGCGCTTTCCGGACCTTGCGGCGCCGTGCCCGATGCGCTGGCAGCGCTGGCGCCTGCAGGTTTTAGGGGTCGACCCCGACGATCCTGTGCGCCGATAAACCGCCGCGCCGAGCGTTGGGAGCATCTAACCGCGGTTTTCTTCTCTATCCTCCTTCCCCGAACGAGGGATACATAACGAAACGGATAAACAGAACGAGGACGAGCGCGTTTGGGAGCGCGATCGCAAATCAGCCGGTTCGTCCAGCGATGGAGATTCAGAGCGGCAGCGAGTTCTCTCCGCTTGGTTTGGGGGCTCGTGGAGTTGTAATTCGGGGTTGTGTTTTACGCTGGGGCGCGCGGTTGTGAACGGACGGGGTGTAGCGGATGTTAACGCTTGTCGCGTGAATGCGTCGGCTCGCTCGTCGCCCTGAGTGTGCCTGCGAGTGAGTAACCTTCGTTTTCCGGGCTTTTGCGCGAGACGACGGAAGAAAAAATGAGGTTAGACTTGTCGCTGTGCCCACTTTGCTCCGTGCTTGAGGTCGTTGAGGGCTGCTAGTGTGTCGCCTTGAAGCCGTTTTTGTTTTTTCTTGACAATTTTTTGCGTGTTGTGTGGGCGACTTGGGCACTGCACCGTGGGGTACGTAGGCTCGAAATTGTGCGTGTATACCACTTTTGTTCCATTTTGGTTTTCGACGTGATCCGTATCGACTAAAAACGAGAGAAACACACAAGAGGACGAAACAGACGACAGTTTGCGTATTCCTTATTCTGTTTTGAAGACGTTGGTAGTTGGCGTGCACAGCAGCTTTCGAACATCCTTCGTGAAATCGAACTGTTTATTTTTACCTCGCCAGTTGTCAATGTTTCTGGCACTCGAACTTCCATCAGCAACCCGGATTTGAAGAAAAAATAAATATAAATAAAGACAACCAACAACCTAGCATTTAAATTCCACGCATGAATCTAGGTCAGGCTGAGACAAATTAATTGTTTAATAAGGTAGTGCGTGTAGGATGCTCATCTTTTCATTCGTAAGCATTCTGAGCTCACAAAAGGATTGTTGGCGTTAACACCGCTAGTAAAATAACTGCTCTTCCCCGCTAGTGTTTGTCCCACCTACATTGCCTTGATGATCACTCAAGAGTGTTTATGTCTACCGGCGTGCCATGCACATTTGCTTACTACTCTAGTCATGCGCGAGGCAGGAAGTTTCTGTGTAACTGAAGCAAAAACTGCGATGTTTACACTACAGGCACCGATCTTGAGCTCGACACAGTGATATAAAGGTACGCCGGGAGGGAGGGTGCAGATCGAGATTGTTGTTTGAGCCGTAAAAAAAGATCCAGAGGCGAATGGGGCAGCGGATTGAAACTGCTTCTCGGCCAGAAGGCATCTGGCAGTTTTATTGCCGCCTTCTGTTGAACCGTAAAGATAAAAATGTGAAAAAATTATATTTACAGTCGTCTCTTTGTAGCACCGTTGGAACCCCTTGGGACCGGAACCGTTTCGTGAAAAACTGGTGCCTTGTTCAGCATCGTCTTCAACGAGAGAAGAGTTTAAAGGATTTGTGACGTGCATCGAGCTTTGGGTGCAGTGATAATAAATGGGGCGGGGTTATTTACAACCTCGTATGAAAGGATCTGTGCTTGGGGGGATCGAAAGGTGCTCTGTCTGTAATCTCTCAACTGTTACTGTGTTCCGATTTGTCTTACCATTGCTATTCCAGCGTGACATGTGAGGCTACTTCAAGAATGGTCTACGAGATGTAGTTTGCACTGCTGTCCGCCTTATATTTATAGCTGTTCTGATTGTCTTTTTAGTTCATTCTATTGTTGTAAGTCTTATTTGTTTCTTAGAGGATTTACAACAGGTGTGGCATACTCATTAGGCTAATACTTAGAACAAACTACATCTCAGGGGCACTGAAGCCAGAAACTCCTGCGTATAATTCATGCTTCATGTCTAACAACTAGAGAATTTAGCTCTGTATTCGAGCCAGTTAGCATTGCATTGGTTTGGCCTTTAGTTCACAGAGAACGTTGCTACAATGGTCAACTTGTTGCATTATAACAGTAAATGAGGACCTCATATCTAAAGAGAGAACTAGTCCTGCACTGTATAAATGTTGTTACAGTAAGCCTTTTTTTAAGGAATGGACACCAATTCGTCTAGGATAATTGGGGATTGCGTACGCCTGTTAAGGACTCTCCGCTGTTCCTTGAAATGCAGGAAACACCCAGGATGAGCAACAAAGATAACCCGGACCAGCCGCCGGACGTCCAATCAGGACAGAGGAACCATGGGGAACCGAGGTGCAAGTGTCCGCCCACAGAAGCCAAGTCACAGACCGTTTCGAAACGCGAAAGGACGGATTCTGCACCCAGGCCACCTGCCACACCCCAGGGCCCTCCCAAAAAACAAGAAAACGTTCCTCCAAATTCAGACGAAACCAAAACGTCGGAACCGACGGCGCCGTCGAGTTCTGCCAGACCCCTCACTACCCGCCCCGCGAGCGCACAGGCGCTCCGACTTTCTCCAAGCCGGCCAGCGAAGCGTGCATCAACCTGCGCCGGTCCAACAGCGACAAGCCCAGTCCGCAGACCCTGGCACCGAGGGTAGCGGAAGGACGGAGCATCAGCGTCCCTCCGTCTCCGACACCGGACCAGAAATTCAAGAAGCACGAGTATGGGTCCAATAACGGAGTGGCTCAGTCGGCATCGAGCTGCTCCGACCTGTCGCTCGGGTCCGAGTCCGCGCACCGAACCGTTTGCGCGGGTCTCGTCCCCTTGTCCGTCTGCTTGGACACGAAGCACAAGGCCCCCAAGGCTCGCTCGGCGGCCAAGTCTGAGAACGTCGCCCCGAAGCCGAACGGCGCTTCCGGCGATCACCGCGACAAGGAATCTTCCGGCGTGAAGGGACGACCTCCGACACCTCCCTCCTGCTTTCCCAGAACCGATAGGTCCGAAAGAGATCCGTCGAATCGTGAAGATCGCCTCGCAACGTCGGAATACCACGAGCCTCCGTCGCCGGAAGTTCGTGTCGTGATGCCGTCAGCTGCGGATCAGGAGCTTCCATTGTCCTCGAGGCTCGAGCTGTGCGTGGTCAGTTCGTCGGTGAACAGCATAACGTGCTCATCGGACTCCGATTCCCACGAGAGTGCCAAGGGGGCTTTGGCCTCACGGACTCGGATTCCGCACTGAGGGTGCAGTTTGCGACGTCGGGAGTGCGGGACCGGAGGGACAGTGCCAGCTGCCTGTCTCTGATCCACGGTCAGATGATACCTAAGTCGGTGTCCTTTCACAGTGGTACCAGCCTACCGGCCGAGCGCAAGATTTGCAGTGGTATGTTTCATCTTTCTCTCGTTTGTTGTTGATGATTGTTAGAAAGGCAGAACCAAGTGTCCAGGACTACTTTGCTAAAAGCGTGCAAAGTTTCATAATGGGTAGAAACTGAGGGAGAAGAGGAGATAAGAGCGCGTGGAGACGTGTGAGCACCGAGCTCTGGCTGGAATGTTTAGTGGCTAGACTCAAAGCTTGCTGCCTCTGTCTCTACTCACAGTTCGAATATGTTCGTGCAGCGAGTACAGACAGACGTGGCTAGTTTTGCGTCTATACTTCATTTCAGCTGAAGTCCAGACGCTGCTGATGCTACAAGCGTGAGCTCCGGGCTTTCAGCGTCCCCGCCAAGCACGCGCGCTTGTGCGGTTCAAGCACTGTTGAGGGCCACATGCTCGCGCTTGTAACATCGGCTGCGTCTGAACTTAAGCTGAAACAAAGTATACCTTTGGTTCCTGCTGGGTTTCTTTGATCCACCGTTGTTTGCAACTGGGGGCCTCTTTTAAGGCTTTCATTTGCAATCCTGGGTAATGGGATTTGATAAGCAACCCCGACGAAGCAACTTGATGCTATCTTGCCATCGTGGCCATAAAGCCATGCTGACAGGATTGCACAAAGCCATGGCATAAGCTTGCAACGGCAGCTGTTCCAATTGCCATCTATATATGACATGTAGCAGGATCGTTATATCGAATGGAAATGGACGCTGCCCGAGATAAAGGCACAATGATGCTGTCAGCCATTATCTGGCATGTGTCATCATCTACCTGCAGCTGGATAGGGGAGGCCTTTAGTGAAGATAAAGGTTAGATCGTTGCAAAGCATTGTGGGACGCATGTGACACTCCTCATTGGGAAATAACGGAGCTCTTTTATTTTTGAAAGTTGCTGTATTGTGAAATCCTTTAGCACAACTGCTGTACAGGGGGAGGCTACTAAAGGCCTCCAACCTTTTCCTTTAGATAGAGTAATTCTTTCCTACGTAATCCTTTCTTACGAGTTGGTTCATCATTAGAAAGGCAAAATAGCATGCAAAGAATGAAGGTGGAAGATCAATGAATAAATAGGACAGGTGCTTGCCTGTTCAGTTCTTTATTTTTGTCTTGAATCTTTGAGTGCTGTTTTGCTGTTTTCTTATATGAAGAGTAAGGGAAAAGCTTTCGTAATAAGTTTGGCTGAATTGAAAAGCAAAGATTTTATCTGCAAAGAAGAAATACTATAGTGTCTTAGAATATTACTTTTTCTGTGCTGAAATACTGGGTCCAGTGCTGCCTACCTTCATTCTTGCTTTTATATCCTTTTGTCCGGGGTTTTAATCATAATGAGAAGGATCACGTCCCAAAACCCCTTGACAGCATTTGAAGTTGAGAATCATGACTTATTCTTGTCGTGTGTTGGACTACGAGAGAATCTTGCTTCGGACAATGGGGCTATCTGCGTATTGCTTCGAACAGTGTTTTGTATGGGACAAGTCCTCACAAATATTTGAAGCGCTTTACCGGGCTTAGCACCGGTGCTTACTCCAGCTGTATGTATGCAGGGCTTGTCGCGTCTGCACACGCAAAAGGATTATGGTCAGAAAGAGTGGCTGTCATTCTTTTATGCCGAGTGCTAACACCTCTTTGCTTTTATTCCATTCACCCCTAAGCTGACAGTGCAGTGGAAGATACATTTTAGTTGGACCAGTTGTATGGAGCCAGGCAACGAAAGGGGGGCAGTTGATTGGTTGGACAAGTGCCTAACTCCTGCCGTACTGTCAGCTTACGGGTAAACAAAGTGTAGCACAGGCATTAGTGCTACCAAGTTTGTACAATTCACACTGTTGCGAGAATGCCACTAAATAGGCCACGCTTCAGAGTGGTGACGGGTGCAAATGATATTGCCTGAGCTTCCCGACGCCACATCAGAAGCTTGGGAAGTTGCACTTTTCTATCATAACGATAGAAAAATGGTGTTCGCTCTGCTCGAAGCGTTGGAATGGTGGTTCCCACGAAACAATATCGGGGAACGGGGTGCCGACACTCGAAGCATAGCTTATTCAGTGGCCGTAGGAATAAGTTATGATACTTTCCTCACCTGAATATATATTTTTTTCCCTCAGCAATAACTTTTTCGGTTTTTTGATGCAATAGCTGTGTCAGTTCCGTCAGACTGTTAGTTTATTCTTTTGACCTGCTCCCGCATCATTTTTGCGTTCACCTCGCGGCTTGTTGTCAGGCCCGTGCAGTCTTTTCCTCTTCCGAAGTTACAGCAAGGGTGATGCCGTATTTTCCGGACTACGGTCTGTGCCCGGCGTGGGATTTAGAAAACAAATTTCGGCGGAAAAAAAATGTTTTTTTCATGGACAGTGTGCACTTGGTGCCTAGTTGTACACAGTCCTCTCTTAGCACATGGTTTGCACGTAAAATTCTCATTTACGACGCACCTTAAAAACATTCCTGCTTTATTAGCTCACAAAGACGCTTGTATCATACAAAAATCGTGATTAACGTAACCCGTAATTCACAGAAATCACGACGTCTCGTCATAATGGAAGACTTTAAAAGAAAAAAAAATTCTTGTATAGTCTGCACCTGCAAATAATTCGTACAATGTAAAATTTACATTTTAAAGCGCGAACATTCCGGAAAGCACGGTACATGGAATGTTGAGCTTGTTGGTTAGCAGAGTATACGAAAACGAAAGAAATGCACAGAAGCAGAGTTAGAACAATGCGCGTCGGGACAGTGTGTAACAGCAGAGATGACCCCGAATGTTTTGGTTGTGCGTTTAGATTGGGTTCTGAGGAGTCACTTTGCGACGTGTCGCGTGTGCGCAGCCCATGACTGCCTCCAGTTCATGATCACGGGAAGTAGCCTGCTCAAGGTCAGGGCAAGCTCTCGTCAGTACCGGCGCTACTTCACGCTCGAAGAAGATCTGTCAGCCATTAAGTGGGTGCCGTCTTCCAAAAAGTCCAACAAGGCCCGACGTGAGTGAAAAATCTTCGTTCTCACTGCCGTAGTTGTATCCAAATATTTTCCTCTGTCCTAACTGCCCATATATGCTATCCTGTAGAATTTCAGAGTGTTTAATCTTGCCGATCGAAATCGCTTCTGGGTTGTTTGTGAGAAAAGTTCTGCGAGATGTATATTACTGCATTCAATACGAGCTCTAGCGGTCCTTCGTGCTCCTTTGGCTTGCTTGCCAGTTTTGAGAGAGCCGTGGTCCAAACTGGGAATGGAATATGAATCTGAGGTTTCACACTTCGGTCTCTTTGACATATCGAGAGTTAATAGCGCTTGTGGGGACTGCAGACGCAGAAAAAGGCCATACTGCGCATGTTTCGGGTCACGTCGATCGTGATAGTACATGACGGGGATAAACAGCTGAAAAATGCAGACGAGGAAAATGACACAAATGCGGTGGGACACTGCTGCACTACAGCGGTGCCCTTTCGTGTTTGAGTCTTTTTTCTCTGCAATTTTTTTAACTGGTTATCTTTCTTAAGTACTTTTCGACTGGCCCAATTTGCCTTAGTTCTGTGAAATATCAAATAGTATACATCTCCATTCAGATATCGCCATATAAACGCAGACAACCGACGAATCATACCCATGATAACCAGAGATGAGGGCAGCAATAAGAAAGACTAGCTGTAAGATACCATAAAATCCGGAGAGATAGCCCACCTAAAATCAAGAGCAAATCGGGTGAAAATATGGAGGGAGCTAACTTTCGCTGTACAGTCAAGAAAAGTAAAAGAAATGCTATTTTTAGGATATGTTTCTCTTCCAAGCTTGTTGTGGTGACAAGAGGCAACAAAGCAAAGATGACTGTATTTCCCAGTCACCAATGTTCGCTTATATCCTGCCATGGCTAACTACCGTAAAATGCCGGGCAAGCGCCCACTTCAAATTTAGAGATAATCGCGAAAAAATAGGGGATGGGCGCTTGTCCGGTCATCAATTTTACATGTAAATGTACTGCGCGTATTTCCTCAGATCTTACAAATTTGGGTGTGGGCGCTTAATGTGGAATGGGCGGATGCGCGGTATTCTACGGTAGCCACATTTAAGCCAAGGCTATCATTGACCCCAACACTATGGTTACAAGGAGTGAACTATCTTTTGGTGTTCAAAAAAATATAAAAAATCAAGCCAAAGATAGGGGGCGGACTATCTTTCGGAGGTGGGGAATCTTTGGGGATTTTACAATGCTTGTCTGCAGAGAGTAAACTGAGTCGAGACTTTTACACCGTCTCGGCTTGGTTTCGGAGTTGGTCGAACCAGCTGATGTCCTAAAGGCTGGATCACACGTTTGCGCTTGAGTGTACGGCAGCGAATATGCTGGCACCATCTACCAGGTGGCCCTGGAACTTTTCCCACCTACCTATATATTTTATTCGTCCTTGTTTTACCATTGGCTCGAAATCTAACAATGTTATGAGTTACTATTCCTCTTAAATGGTGCATAGATTTCATCTCGAAAATACTCCAAAAACTTCAGTCTGGTTCCACACGGATGGGAAGAGTTCCAGGGCTGCCCGATGGATGGCGCCCAAGTGCCAACGTGTTTTCTGGTCGTGGTGGGTCCAAGGAAATGCAGTGCACTAGAGGGCACTCGAATGCAAATTTGTAACCAGCCTTTGCTGGATGCCAGTTTGATGTCGGAGGGGCATTGCGAGGCAGTCTGGCACGCGTCCGACCGGCGTCTCCGATTTCAGTGTCGATCCGTTCGATCCGCGAGATCCGGATCGGGAAAAGCACAGACGTTCTGCGTGACAAGGAGGTGGCTGGAAGTTACTCCGAGGACTGCGTGTTCTCCGTCGTCTACGGAGAGAATTTCGAGTCACTGGACCTTGTGGCGTCGACACCGGACGAGAGCCAACTTCTGGGTGACCCGGACTCAACATGCTCATCGCCGCAAATCGATGTGAGTGGTCGCCCGTTTGTTAGGCCTTGACTTCAGACGCCAGATAGTATGATGTATCTGACACCGTTTATGGTGTCAGATAAATCATAGCTGACACCATACACTGCATATGCAATACTTTGCAGCTGGTATCTGGTAGTTTACATGATACGTCACAGTTGGTATCTGGCATGTATGGTGTCAGATACATTGTAGCTTGTGTGGGGTAACATACTGGTGTGGGGTCACTAATGGTGCATAGGTGAACGTTGGGTATGCATCGTTGAATGGAGTGAATTCTACTCGCGCTCTAGCCCTGTGCAAGTAAGTAGCATTACTTCCTTGGATAAGGCATTTTGTCATCTTGTGTGGCAGCGTTTTGGTGAACTTGGACTCTGCTAAAGCTGGCTGCATTTTTGTCTCTGAGAAAAAAGCAATAAAGTGCTTATCGAAGGAGGAAACAAAATTCAAGCTGGAACATGAAAATAATCAAAATGTATGTGCAAAAATTTTGATGATTTTACATGCATGTTGGTAGTATGTAAACCTAACTAGAACAAGGCCCCGTAGACATTTTTTTAGTTAAGGCGCAGACAGCTCAGTACGTCTCATGTGTGTTTTTTCTATATACTTCTAAAGCCAACATAACTACGAAGCCTAATTTTGAAGTGCTGAGAGTTACTTGGAGAATCTAAAGAAATATGTGGTAAACGATCTTGAAGAAAATTATGTTTTTAAAAGTAATATTTTTTTCTCCTCTTTCAAAGGAACAAGCCCTTCACTTATTTTGTTTCGGTGATAGAACCGCTTGCAGCTTCAAGTTGTCATCTTGCATTCGATAGTTCAGATCAACAAGCGGCAACAATAATTGCAGTTTACTTTGGGAATGATGCAGAAAAGAATTCCTTCGTGACGTGCCATTAGCATTTACTGAAGCGTTTACACCCAATGAAAATTTACTGCCTACGCTTGGAGCCGTGTTTCTGGCACATCGCAAGTTCAGGCACGCTTTCACCGTTCTTTAGGGTCAGGTGCACGCTCTTCTTTTGGAAGGTTCTCAATTCTTCAGAAAAAGTAAAGGGACGACCTTCCTTTGGGAGGGAGCAAGAAACAAAAGGAGGCAGTGACATTTGTTTGAGGGACGAGCCTCTTGCTTTGTGTGTCTTGTTGTTGTTTTGCAACACCAAGGTCATCAACGTGTTGTTTCCTTGCCTGACTTTGGTTTCGTAACGGATTGCTCTTCTCTTTGAGTCAAGTGGAAAAGAGCTATTACTTCTGTGCGGGTTTTGAGTTCTTTATCGTTTTTGGCAGTTCCCAATCCTTCTAGGTCTTTTGCAATATTATTATTTATTATTTATTTAAGACATACTTGTGGCTTTTTGAATAGGCTCCGGCAGGTTTGGGGTACAAAGCTGGAAAAAATATCCTAAGGAATAAATAGAAAGGCGAAGACATTTTGTCCACTATTTCATAACTCAAATAAACGGGTGCATTAAAAAGAAACACAAAGAAGGAACAATGTAATTACATTGTAACCACGGACAACCATCATTCTGGCCATTATATTGCATTGTCTCAACCACGAAAGGTATTTACAAGACAAAACACCGGAAACGAAAGGACATTTATTTATTACATAGTGCAGACCTTGAAATTTAGAATTCCATTTGTTGATTGGTTTGTACTAGTTAGCACATGGTTTGGCTATTGTTGTCAGTAGTATTAGAAACAGTTTGTAGGTATTGAAGGTGAGCCAATTCTTTCTACAAACAAAAAATTTAGTTTGCTTAAAATTGTCTCTTTTTTTTTTTTTATAATGGGGATGAGATTTGGAATACAATCAAATCCTTTACAAGGGGTGGGAGGGCACACCACAATCTTGGTTTGTGCAATACGTGTAGGCCGCAGATTTTCCGGAGTTTATTTATGAGAAAGTATCCACAAATGCTTTTCTTGTGTTTATTTACTTTCCAAACACTGGCATATTTTGGCGAGTTACCTAGCACAAACGCTAAAGACAGCCATTATCGGTGAGCTAAATTGCCATCAAACACGAAGTACTCGAAACAAAGGTAAAATTTTATTGACAACATTTTATGGTAGCATGTTTTAGATGCTTGCATACCTTCAGATATTTGCAGCTGTTCCTGCACATTTCTTTCTGTTTATGATGCACATTTTAGAGAACGTCAGTTGGAGGTACAATGAGGTAGGCACCAGTAATAAGAATTGAGTCCCGGTTCTGGAACTATAAAATGAGAGAAACATGCGGTGAAAAGAAACTACTTCTACTCATCAAGATGAGATATTTTTTTAGGTTGCACGGAAGGAAGTTTTTTGCATACAGACGAAGTCGCAACTGCAATGATGAAAGTGATGTCACATAACATTCTTTTACATTTATATAAATAGTTTCTAAACATTCTAACCAATACATTGAATGTGAAGGGTACTACTTGGGAAAGGGAAAATGATTGCCTCTAGGATCACCAAATTCTGGACTGTTAACAGGGTCCATATTAACGAGACATGACTGTATTACATTTGTTGATTTTAAATCTCCGTGTGTGCATCAAATCAATGTTTCATGGCAAGACGTCAACTGCTGATGGTGGAGAAATTCAGAGGGAGGCAATAATGGGTACAAAGACAAGCGTGAGGGAGGCTTATCATCTTGAGCCTGAGACTGCAATATAAACTGGGAACAATCACAAAATGAACAATGGTTTATTGTCATTTTCCATTTCTGGCACTGCCTCAGACTCAGCATCTCAGAAATCAGGGTTGTAGAGAATTAGCATACAGATAATTCAGTTGTAAACTTCGAAGATATAAACACAATACAAAATGCTTTTTTTTTAAGCTTTACATATTCTTTTAAAAAGACAGTGAAAGCTACACTAATGCAGTTTGTGTAGGTCAGTTATACGACCAGGGAGACATGAAATGGGGGCTAATAGTCTCAATAAGTTGGATAATTAACTAAAATCTGTTAAATAACTTTTTATTAGTGAAAATAAACATGTGGTTCCAATTAGAAACTTGCGGTTCAGGCGTCATCGAAAACCAATAAATCAGTAGATTTCGAAAAGATGCAAAGTGTGTGAACAGCGTGGTTGTGCGCTAAAGTTTATCTGCGTGCAACAGGTGCAAGGCTGGAGGTGCGAAAAATGTGATACTAACATGATGGTGTGATCATCATTGTTTTTGCACCGTCAGCCTTGCAGCAGTTGCACCAGGAGGTAACTTTAGCGCTCCAAATCTTTCTAAGGTTTACTGATTTAGAGGTTTTTGATGATGCTTGGCGAGTTTTTAATTTGAACCACACATTTATTTTCACTAATTAAAAGGTTCATTAACTGACATTAGTTAATTATCCTACTTATCGTAACAATTATCCCCCTATATCATATCCTCCTGGCTGCATAACTCACCTGGACATACCAAATTAATGTAGCTATTATGGCTTTTTTAAAACAAGCTTGTAAAGCCTTAAAAAAAACAAAAAACCACCCTGTATAATGAGAATGTAACACCCGCGTTTCAAAATAGACGCAATACAGGGATGGCTGCCCCTCGTCCGCGCCACTAAAGACGCAAATTTTTTTCCGCGCACATTGTCGATGACTTGTCCCGATGTTGCCGTTTCTTGCAGCTCCCGACAACATGGACGAGCGGCAGAGGATGAGAGAAAAGTATCCTTAGCAATATAATGCCAACGGAGTGTTTTTTTTATTCTTTTTTTACGGTTGCTTGCTTTCCGTCGTGTCTGCCTCCTCGCAGAGGTTGCGTGGCTGGCGGGCGGGGGGAAGGGTCGCAATTATGGCGGTGCAATTTGCTCCCCGGCCAATTCTAAAAGCGGGCACGGCACCCCCGTCGGCTCCTGATTGGGCGGAGGGGGGGGTCGTGCGTCACATTCACACCCTTCCTTCATGCAACTTACACGTGCCGCCCCCGGAATCGTGGCGGGACGTGGAGCCTTTATGGCCGGGTGGGGGGGGAGTCTGGACACTCCCCTTCCCCTTCGTGTTTATCTGGGGGCTCATAGTCGTGATTGCACGGTTATCTCGGTCGATTTTGACGGCGGCGGTATTTGTTGCATGGACAAGGAAGATTAGGACACTTCGTTTATTTCGTTTTTGCGAGGATGTCGACCTTGTGGTTTTTGACTAGTTAAAGAGGAATCGGTACTAACCGGAGCAATGAAAGTTGCTCTTTAAAAGTCGTTAAGTTAGATTTACTTGAGCAGGAATCGAATCGAGTTAGAAATGCAGTTATGTACGCATGTTTATAAATTAATCTAGTTTTCAACTGGTTGAAAGTGAATTGGTACAACCCGGAGCAGTGAAAGTTGCTCTTTGAAGGTCATTAAGCTAGATTTTCTAGAGTCAGAATCTAATTGAGTGAGAAATACAGGTATGCATATAGGGGAGGAGGGGGGTACATTCCGCTTTTTGACTTGGCACATTGTGCACAATTCATTTTGAGATGGGAACATGAACACATAACATTCATCATTATGAATCTGCTGAGTTGTAAATTTCCTGTAATTTTATTCCAAGTAAATAAGGTGAAATTTGGGATTTTGATTTTTCTGAGGCCGACGTCTCTATTTAACCGGAACCTCAGATTCCCCGAAGTCTCGCATTGACCAGGGTCCCAACCCAACAGAAGCCTAGGACAAGTTAAAGTCTCGGATAGGCCGAAACTTCAATTTGCCTGAAAAGTCTCAGTTTTAAAAATTTTAAATTACACCGGAAACACAAGCAAGCCGGTGGTTGTCTATTCTTGAGGGGTGCCTAAGACTTTACAACACATGAAACAAACACGTCAGTTTGCAAGTTTTCCCAAGAAGTCGGCGAGTTGCCTGTGTCCGGTTCATCCGGTAGGAACAGTCATTTAGAGTAAAGGCACATTGTGGTGTGGAACCCTTGACTCTGCTTCATTCAAGATGGCTGCAGGAGATGTTTGAAAAGGCTGACACTGAGCGCAAGGGTCTTCTCGACGAAGTGGAGACCATCGCATTGGTGCAGAAGCTCAACAGGCAGCTGAGCACGGTGCGACTCAAGCAGAAGATCATGGTAACCAGTTCACACTCGTTCATTGCTGTTGCGTATATGTCGGTGCAGGAGCATTATTACACTTGTGGCCTCATGGGCTGCGTTGGCACAACTTTGGGACTCTGATATGCTGAGCAGCTGTGAACTTTACATTCATTATCTGACAGGAACCTTGTTTTCATGTGTCTTGCAAGTGCTTGAAAATGAGAAAAATAAAGTGTGAAACGATTAAGGGGGACACTACCAAAAAAGTGAATGTTTGAACCACTTGTCTGATTTAAATGATGTATACGGGGCTTGTTTCTGTTGATGTTGAGAACATTTGTGCCAAATTTTGTTAACCTGGGTGGAGCACAAAAAAAATTGCTAATGTTCAAAGATGAAAGTGGGTGTGTCTGTATAGGAAAACCATCGATTTGAAATTACTTAAAAATTGTCGTTTTCATGTGCTATATTGCTTTAGGACAGTTCAGAGCAGATACTAGCTATGGAGCTATATTTCTGTATTATACTGTCTTTCATGACAAAAAAGCCACATAAACACCAATACTGTCTTTCAGATTTGCATCCTTTGTCCAAAATTTTAGCTATTGAGCATGAAAACTTACAAAAATAAAAAAATTACAAGCTCATAGCTATCTTCCTCTTAAAATTTCACCCCAGAGAACTCATAAAAATGAATACAAGTTACGTAATAACAAAACAATCTTTTTCCAAAAATTGAAATTTTTTGCCAAAAAGTGGAATGGAGAAAAATGTGTTCAGAGTGCTCCAACCTCTACCTTTTCTTTAGCATCGGTGGACCGAAAATAATTTATAAAAAATTAACTATGCAGTCTAAACTAACGAAACCTTCTGGAAATACTCTCTTGATGTTGGTGGATGTAAATATGACATTTTTCAAAATCAACTTTTTTTGGCAGAAATTGTTTTTTCTGGGTAGTGTCCCTCCTTAAGTATGAATGTAAACTGAAGTCTCCTTTTTATTTGGTGTTTTCAGTTATTAAAGAACTACATAATGATCAACAAGGTAGAGGGGCTAAGAGCGATAAACTGGTATCCCGTTCACCAGACAAGAGTGACCCCCACTTGGCTGCCGTCATGTTGTACAATTCTGACCACTAACTAGACACGTGACCGCACCAAATCCTGAGGCTTTTACGCAAAACTGAGCCGAGATTTGCATCGCGATCGCTGTAGAAAATACATAAACTAGTTTTTCAATATTGTTAGCCCCAGAGATCAGTGACTAGCTCGGATAAAAACTCAAAATACAGCACTGCGGCTGACGGCATCTAACGGAGGCATTGCGAAGCTGCCCGAGTTTTTGTCGTAAAAGCACATTTTGGACTTAAAACAAACGAAGCATAACATTATCTCATCGGAATTGTTATTAAATATCAATAATCAATTATTTGTGCGCGGTACTTCGGTAAAATCTTGACGTAAAACTATAATGTCACGTGCCTAGTGGTAAAAGAATGTGCAACATGGCGGGGCCAATTGAGTGTCACTTTCAGCTGCCAGTTTATCGCTCTATAACCTTCTACCTCGTCGATAACGATACACAAATTTTAAACAGCAGATAAACGAGCGACACCATGTTGGACTGGTCGCAAGTGCGTGCAGGACAGTCCTGTTGAGCTCCTCATTCGCAATTATGCGTTTTAATATTTACTTATTAGTGTATTTTTATTTGAACAGTACTGTGGCTCTTGGCTAAGATTTGGGATGGGAACGGTACAGTTTTGGAAAACGGTCAAAGAGGGAATGTCATTAAGTGCACGAGTAAGACTATCAGTCAACAGAACCTCGACTACTAGGTAATTTCAACGTGAATTTTAATCATGAGTCGTCTAGGAAAGCATGAATATTTTAGACGCTAAACACTGAACACATTTTTTTTTTTTTTCGCAGCAGGTTATCTGTTTTAGCCATTAGAGCGATTTATGTGACAAACCTACTTTTTGCGACTTACACAGCTTATTGTGTGTTAGTCATCATTGCCAAGCTTACGAGGCTGCTTCTGAACTCTGCCAACTTCTGCAGGCATTGGTGCTAACCTAGAGGCTGTTTGGCGTGCAAGAGAGAGCTGCTATGCAGGGCACAATTTTGTCCACTTCCGCAGTGGTTGCAGTGACGTCAGTATGCTGAGCTGCCGATTGGCTCTGATTGGAAAGATAACGGGCAGACTCCTCAATGCTAGCTGCCTCGAGGTCTGCCCACTGTCCTTTCAGTCGTAGCCAATCAGAGCCAATCAAAGCTCGGCGTTCTGATCTCACCGCAACCCTTGCGCAAGAAGCAGACGAACTTGCACTCCGCACAGTCACCGACAGAATGAGAAAAACAGGACATTTCCTTTGAATGGCCCGGCCTTTGGCACATGCTCATTTCCTTCTGCAATGCTTTGCTGCGTCTGCGTGCTCGAGGCTCACAAGATGCCGGAGTGTTGTCGAGTGTAGGAAGCTTGTGCTGGAGGTGGGACAACCGGTGGACCTCCCTGCTGCTCTCATCTTGTCAATGTCGATAGCCACCGACTCGTAGTTTGCAAGACCATCGTGCTGAATTTTCGGCGTCGTCTAAAGAGGCAAGCGGGGGATGCAGAATAGACACAAGCGCCGCGTCGGCATCTGGCCTAGGCTCGTCCTCAATCGATGAAAACTCGAGTCTCATCTGAGCGCTGACCAAGCACGCGCGCCGAATCCGTGCCACTGCGTTTGCCTCTTTAGGAGACGGAAAATTCAACACTGTGGCTTTGTCATCCAGGCGGCGTTGCTGTAGTGTGTGCTAGAGCCACGTCTGTAACATTGCGGACGATGTTGACAGGAATTCGACATGGGCAAGACGGAGCAGGACCGAGGGAGGATAGACCGGTCTCAGTTCGTGAGTCTCTTCAAGGAACTGGCGACCAGGCCGGAAGTCTACTTCCTCATGGTCAGGTTGGTGCCCTCCCTACGCCATTTTCCTCTTTCACGCTTCACTTGTCACTCCCGGGTAGTCCGCCTGGTTGCATCTTGCCTGCTTATTCCGGTGGAGGCGTTGTGTAAACAAAACTATGGCGGCGCATCAAAAGATCCCGGGTGATCTAGATGAATCCTCAGTTCTTCGTTAGTGCATGCCAGATGTCTCTTGTTGGTTTAGCATGTAAACTTCCATACTTTATACATGATGTTTGTCACTGCCACGGCTAGTTGTCTGCCATGTCTACACTTGGGGTCACGTTTTGGCAGGTCAGTGGAAAGACTAGTTCTGGTACCTTGTACGTACCTTTAAAACAGCCTTCATACGTGAAAAGCAATGGGATGCGATAAGAAAAAGAAACACTATTCTTTATTAAGAAGCTCTGCATAACTTATCAGCATGCTTGCGTGTCTATACCAAGTTCTTTGTGTCTGGTGTTGGGGGGTGGACAGTTGTAGAGAACAGTTGTTTTTTCTAGTTACTGTATTTTCTGGACTGTAGTCTGCGGACTATACATGTTTGAAAGTTGAAATTTTACGCAGTGCGGACTGTCTACAGGTGCAGACTATATAGGAATTTTGTTTTTCAAGATCGTTCATTATAACGAGACGCGATTGATTTTGTGAATGAGAGAGTAAGTTAATGATGATTTATGTATATTGCAAGCTTCTTTGTGAGCTGAGAAAGCACTTTTGTCAAGGTGTGCCGTGTATGAGATTTCCGTGTCAACTAAGCGCCAGGCATGGACTGTGCATGACGTGCGGACTATCTAAGCAACAACTTTTATTTTTGACCCCAAATTACCCCTTGCGGACTATACACCAGGTGCTGACTATAATCCGGAAAATATGGTAATTTTGCTTCAACTTAAGGAATGTCTTCTGGCATCAATTGAAACAGTAAGTTGTAAACAGTTTGATGCAAAGCACATAAATCACATTGTGATGATGTGTTGTGCCCATAGCCTTTGCTCCACTTTAAAGAAATGGGATCTCCACATGCACTTGTCCAGTTGGATTGCAATATCGCATAATGACAGGCTATTCATTTGTTCAGGTACTCTGGGAAGGACTACCTGACTCTGGAAGACCTCCAGTTTTTTCTGGAAGGGGAGCAAGAGGTAGGTTTTAGTTTCGGTTTCTTTCGCTGGAAGTGGTAGCTGTTCCTACAAAGTTCTTTCTTCAATAGGCTTTTCGATTGAGCTCTTTCTTGATGTTGTGCTCCTTATGTCTGAAAAAGGAGTGCAGTGTCATCACACCAAGGATTACTAGTCAGAGAAAAACAAAACAAAAAAACTTGGAACTTTTGAGGAATTTTACTTTTAATCAACCTGGAAAGGTCTGGAGAATATTAAAGACTATAGAAATATGTTAGAGACCCTAGTAGTAAAAAGGTTCCCATGCTACCTACTAATATTGGAAGTAACCTTGTTAAAAAAAATACAAAGAAAGGCAGTGTTTGGAGTTTGTTTTCTACAATAGAGCCTCTTTTTTTTTCTTTTCAGTTTGAAAACGTTGGTGTGGAGGATTGCTTGGACCTCATCAAGCGTTACGAGCCTTCGGAAGAGGCTCAGAGAAATGGGCAGATGCTCCTAGACGGTGAGCTGTGCTTCTTCGAACGAAAACATTGTTCTCTATGGGACGTTCTCGTCTAGAGTCTCCGGATTTTCACAAAGTAGTGCCATAACTCTCAACCTTGTGATTTGTAACGCTTGATAATGTAACTGCTGTGCTCGTACGGGAACGAAGCCAGCGGTGAACGGAACATTGCGTTTTTCGGATTGGCCCAGTGAACCAGAACTTCAGTCCGAGTCTCAAGAAAATAATTTTTTAATAATAAATATGGAATGAGCATATTCAGGGGATTTTATTGAAAAGCAAAATGTTTGTTTGTAGCATTCGAGCTGTTCTACGTAATCGAGGAGGTAACTTCTTTAGTGTTATTTGTACACCTTACCTTTATGGTGTCAAGGGCATACTGTGTACGAGTTCAGCTGGCGTTGACATGTTTGAAGCAGGAACAAAACACGCTCGGTTCTTGGCAGACTTCATGTAGTGTGGCTCTCTGAAGGCAGTCACTGTTTCTGTTTGGGATGTTTGACTAATGTTTTGCACCATTCTGCAGGATTCACATTGTTCCTATTGTCCGACGAGTGTGACCTAATGGACCAAGCGCACAGGGGCGTCTTCCAGAACATGGAGTACCCACTCTGCCAGTACTTCATCTCCACCTCGCACAACACGTGAGTCCCGCGGCTTGCCGACAGTAGTCGCTTTCTCGATTGTCCGATGTCATAAGTCAATCCAATCCAGTTTTGGATTGGATTGGATTCCACCTGATGCGATAATCCAATCCATTCCTCTTTTGGATTGGATTCAATTTCGCCGGGTGTGATAATCCAATTCATAATCCAATCTAATCCAATTTAGCTCTTTCAAGCCAGAACTGCAGGTGGTCTAGGTTCCAGAGAAGGATTAGCGAGGCTAGGTGGAGGTTCAGGAGTGGAACACATAAATACATCACAAATTTGGTTGCACCTGTCAATATTGTTTTTTCACCTTTCTTCTGTCGAACGCAGAAGATGGAAGAAGAAAAAGAGAAGAGGTTGTTAGGAAAAGCTTTTTATTTCTCGTAATGTTCCTTCGTCGGACGAATGCTTTCTTCGATATTAAAATTGAGACATTCCATCTTTGTTTCAACTGTTTCTAGAAAATTCACATATTTTGAACACCGACAGTGCATTGCAATTCGAAATTTCAAATATTCTATGTGCAAATCACTAGATGTGATTATCTGTAGGAATTACTAGTAGTACGATAAGGTAGGAGTCTATAGGACAATTTTGTGTTATAGAAGCATTAAATATGGCAATCTTTACGTGTTGTCTATAATATAAATGCATATATGTGATAGCATATGTGTGGAATGTTAGTTCTTTGAATGACGCGAATTGGTTCGGTCATTTCAGGTACTTAATGGAGGATCAGCTGAAGGGGCCATCGAGCGTGGAAGGTTATGCCCATGCACTCAGTCAAGGATGCCGTGTGGTCAAAGGTAAGTGCTCCTTCTTTTTGTTTACCTTGACCTCGAGTTGCTGGCAAAGCTTGAGTTCATTAGTTGCCATACAGAGAGTATTAGGTCTCAGTGCGATTCCTTCGTTACGTTTGTCGACCGGTCTGATACACTCTCTCTCGGATGTCTCATGGCAATGTGTACCAGCTCTACGATAAATCACGTCCACATACCATAGTTTTTGGCGTATAAGTCGCGTTTGTTTTTACAAAATTCCCGTCGGTGCATTTTATCCAGTAGTTGCAGACTTATAGACAGTTTTCAGTGGACCGTATGCAAAATCTTTGCATACGCTATACTGAAACCGCTCTATTTTTTGTAAGTATGGACCTCAAATGCACAAATTTGCCGCTGGGGTTATATTCCTCCTTCACCTCGTCAGCGAGATTATTCAAACTGGCTCACACTTAGTGCGCATACCGCCGTCACACTATAGATATGCTGGCTTATCGATGCAGTTTTGTCGTGCCGACCGTACAAATGTAGAAGTGCGACCTGTATACCAATTTTTTTTTTCTGAAACGGGTGTTTATTGGGGGTGCCACTTGTACAGCGATGCGACTTAAGGAACGGGAAGTACGGAACTACAAGTTTCGTTCCGTTTTCGAACGTCGTTTCCAGTGGACTGCTGGAACGGCACGAAGCGGACCGGTGGTGTTCCATGGAAATACGCTGACCGGAAAAGTCCCGCTGGCCGACGTTCTGGACACCATCCGGGAATTCGCCTTCGCCGCTTCAGAGTGAGTGTCTCTTTGGCTCCTTGCTCCTTGGGATGACCTAGCTATAACATGCAACCTCTCTTTGACAAAATACAACAAGAAAGTGGCTGCCGCTAGTGTTATAAAACAAGAATTTTTTGAGATTGCTAGTCGTTACGAGACGGACAAAAGTTTTTTTTCACTGATGGGACGAAAGGTGCTGGCTATGCTGGCTGCGCTGCGGTTGGGCAGTCCTTCCAACGTGTTAGACGAATTAATGCCGATGCATCTGTGTTTACTGCTGAGCTTCATGGACTCTTATTGATGGTAGATGAAATAATCAAACAAAAATACAGATTATCTGTGATATTTACAGACTCGCTCAGTTCCCTCCTTGCAGCATCCTGGAAACATCCCCTCGTTTCTCTGCTTCGTGCTAAAGTAACAAACGCTATAAAGCAAAACATCACTATTCACTTTTGCCGGGTTCCTAGCCATATAGGAATACACGGCAATGAGGAAGCCGACCGAGCCGCAGGTGCATGTGTAAACAGGTCCATTGAAATTCACACCCTCCCAGTGACAGACTATAGAAATACACTACGAAATAAAATAAAAGATTCCTGGCAAGTAGAGTGGGACTCTGATCCTCACAATAAGCTACATAGAGTTAAACCTGTTTTAAGTGAATGGCGCAGCGCCAGACATCGGGAAAGGTTTTATGAGCTCATCTTATGTCGACTGAGGATAGGCCACATGCACTTGACTCATGGCTACCTTTTAAGAAACAACGACCCACCGATGTGCGACTACTGCTCAGAAACCCTAAGTGTAGTTCACATCCTTTTAGTATGCCCACAATTTAATAATGAACGCCGCTCCTACTTTCCTATCTTTTTCAGAAAACAAATACCTTTCCACTTGGCACTCTTGCTTGGAGATGAGCCTGTTACTCCGTGCACACAAGTTTTTAACTTTTTAGAAAACATTAATGTTTTACATTGACTTTAAACTACAATTTTCTTTAAGTGATATTTGATATTTTGATCCACTGCAATAATAAACCTTTAGTCTTGTGATATTTACTCACTCTGTGTTTGGCGCACTATGGCCTATGTTGCTGCTGCGCTAGAAAACTCCAAATTCATTCATTCATTCATGTAGCCTAATTAGTTCTGTTAATATTGGAAATTTCTTTTTCAAATATTATGGGAATGGTCAAGACAAACTGTAATATTGAAATAAAAAAATTAACTTATCTCGGTAAACTGAAATGTCTGTCGAATCCAGTAACATATAAATGAAAGCTCTAGGATAATGTATAGTGTTTTTGTGACACTTCTGAATATTTCTGTATAAAACTTATTTATTGCAGAAAGTATAAAAGGCATCTAAGAAACGTCTGGTGCTATATTTAGCATAGTTATAACTCTTCTTGCATACCTTCCCCATACACCTACCAGAGAAAGAAAAAAAAATGAAAAAGGTTGGATAACAGAAGGGGAGATATGACTTCCATAAAATAGCAAAGTGTGTTAATAGTTCATTTGGAAATAACAACATAAATCGAGCACAGACCCATTTTACTATGTTTTAAAGTCTATATTTCATGATTAAAAGAAACCTGTTTTACGAAAATAGTTCAGAACACGATGATAAGTGCCGGTCAGTCTTTAAAAACAATTTCAAAAATGTGTTTTCTTTTAGTAGTTTCTTAGCTTCAAAGAGCAGTCTCCCCTTAATGATGGGGTATTGCAAAACACACCAATTCGAGTTTCAGCAGTTGCTGCATGTGGACGCGTGAGGCCCGTGTTTGCCGGCGCCGTGAAGTCAAGACGTCGGGAAGAATGGCCCCGTCTGAAGTGGGTCGACGCCGCACTCTCTCGGCAGGTATCCTCTGATCCTCCACCTCGAGAACCACTGTTCGCTCGAGAACCAGAACGAGGTTGCCGCTCTCTTGGAGGAGAGGCTCGGCGACCTCCTCTACGTGCCGGGCCGGGACGGTGGCAACTTTTCCACGAAGCTGTCTCCTCAGTCTCTCAAGAGAAAAGTGCTCATCAAGGTACGGCGCTTCGTCTTCGTGCCGAAGTGTCGCAAAAACGTTCCCCCGCAATTTTCGTAATTTCGTAAATAAGCTACGAATTGCAGACAGTTCGGACTCTGCGAATGTAGAGGCAATAGATTGGGATGAGATTCCAACAAGTATCGCATGTTGTCGTCGTGATGGCAGCTATTTTCGGAAGTTTTCGGTGAGTAAACGGGGCCTGTTGTTCTCGGCGGACGCTATTTCTCTGTGCATAGTGTTTGTGCAATCCACCGAATATCCTTTTCTTGTCTAACATTTCTAAAAATTGCATCTAACAGTTGAATTAGAATTTATTTGGACATTTAGGGCCGAGTTTTAACGGAAGGGAATTAAGTTACCGTAAATGTAAAACCATGTAAAACTGGGGGATGAGCGCTTCTTAGGTCAACCATAGGTAAATATGTGTCTTTTGCATATTTTCAGAATGTTACAAAAATGAGAGGCGGGCGCTTATTGTGGAATAGGCGGATGCTCTGTATTTTAAGGCGGGCATTTTCTTGCGCTTTGATACGCCGGTTTGTTTTCAGAGCAAGAAGCTTCCGGAAGACTCGGATGATGCCGAGGTGTCGGAGGAGGATGACTTTGTGGACAGCAACAGCGGCTCTTCCGTGAGTCTTGTTCTAGATTTTTCTCTTGGATGGTTTAAAGAGAAACACTGAGGCAATGTGCCCTGCCGTTAAATGTTGCAGGAGTCCGCCAAGAAACTCAAGCTGTGCAAGTCTTTGTCCGACCTGGTCAGCCTCTCCAGAATCTCTTTCACTGACTTTGGAACCTCGCATCAATCTCGTGAGTAGTTTGTTGATGGCGTCAGCGCTGGCTAGATTGGTGGTCTATATAAGATAAGATCTTGGTTGAGTGTGAACAGAACGTGGTCTAAACTCAAAACCTGTTCTGGCAGTTCAGAGACTGATTAAAACAAATTCATCCTAAAAAATAAAAAGGTGCATAAAATTTTTTTAATTGTTGTGATTGCATCAAGTTCAATATCTTTTTGAGGCTAGTGCAAGCTTTCATATATTTTTATACTCGATTCATTTGATTGATTTGTTTCACTATTGGATTGATTTTCGGTTGAGCTAATCGATGATTCATTATGTGCACTAACTTTCCCACTCACATACTTAAGTCTCCTGAATCTGAGGCTCTCAAATAATTGGGCAAGAACCTTGTCTGTTTGACAAGCAACGGGTCTCTGTGTAAAGAGTCCACATGTCATGTCCAATCTGTGTGCTGATTCTACAGGAATTTTGAAAAAAAGGAAAGTTGTTTGTTGTTTAGTGCTGGTAATGCTGGAAACTCATTAGTCAGGTCAGTTTTTTCAGGAAAAATATTTGCTGTTATCGTATAGTATATTTAGCTATATGAGCATCAGAAGTGCCTGTGCTAGTGCACTATTAGAGCGTACCTCAGTTTTGCCTCGTTATGTCCATATACTCGTTATATCAATCTTCACTAGAGGGAGCTATTACCCTTTAATAAAGGGACAGACACAAGACAGAGAGGGAGTATGAAAATAACCCAGTCTCCGTTTCCCAAAGCTCCTCCTTCCGGTGGGGCAGTCGCTCTAAAGCGGCGTCGAGGCGCTCCGCGTGCAGAAGCGGAGCACGAGGTGTGCAGCTTCAGCGAGACCTCGGCCCTGAAGCTGGGGCACGCGCTGGCGGACGAGGTGGCCAGCCACGCACGCCGCTTCCTGGCCCACGTGTCGCCCAACGCCAGCCGTGTGGACTCCAGCAACTACAATCCCCTCGACCTGTGGGCCTGCGGAATCCAGATGGGTGCGTCCGCGTCCGTCGCTCCCACTATCTGCGGTGGTACTATCTGAGAAACGCGGCCGCGAGGGTGTGTGAACGGGACAAGGTGGAGATTTGTGCAGTGCAGCACTGACACAGCGCTACTGTAGTGCAAAGATGCACGTTTCCACTGTTTACAAAAATTATAGTCCAGCCAGCGCTTGCTCGCAGTCGCTGTCCAGCCAGAAAGTGCTGCATGCATAACACACAAACACAGCAATGAATGCGCCCTCATACGCCTTTATAGAAAGGTGTGTAGTGCTGGGTTAGTGCTGTGCCATATGTGCGAACAGGCCTTTACTTTCACCAAATGCTGCTCAGAACGGATCCTCAACGTTTGTAACTAGGGTTTTGTGTTTTCTGGGGTTTATTTTATTATTTTTTCAAACTGGTTTATTTCATTGTGTTTTCCGGTGTCAAATTTTTAGTTTCGAACAAAAAATCGGCGTTTGTCAGGGCT
>JAZHYW010040079.1:0-12500 GCA_037355805.1 Ixodes ricinus
TCACATTGTTACGCAGAGATTGAAGCAATCTAAGGGCTATTTTTTCATCGCGTTTCAAATACTCTGTTTTGTTCGCAAAGAAGCTGACATGTATTGTATATGCACTGTTTCATTGCAAAATTACGCTTTATGAGATCCTCTTCCATAGCGTCAATATCTGCAATTTTGGCTGAAAGATATGTCTGTTTTGCGATACTTATGTAAAAGCAATGTCACGGAAATCACTTTATGAAATATTTTTTATTTGTTCTTCTGCTGAGCGTATATGTTCACAATGATTGTTTTTATGGACAACGAAATAAAGCAACTCGCTGTATTATATTTTTGCGTAGCTGCTATCGATTATCTATAGATGATGTATAGTTCAGCGTTATATAAGCCCGTAAATCATAGCGTGACTTCAATAGAGGAACGTATTATCGCTGTTATTATGAGGATTTAATTCTGCCAAAGAGCAAAATCAACTTGTCACAATTCGAAACGCTGAAGCGAATTATATGCGTTATGTTGGACTGGCGTTATCTTATCTGATTTTATTTACCAAACGTATTTATTACTTCATTAATACGATTCCTGGCGTAGTATCGGCAAAGATGATTATGAGACAGGAAACGGTTTTACTCTGCTAAAGATGGTGTGTAGCTCTCCTTGTTTATTTGACTGCTAATGCTAGCAGGCTTCGATATTGTCGTCAGTTGAGGATGACGTACGATGTATTTTGATTGGATATGTGAGCATCATTTGCGGGCGTCTTTTTTTTTGTCTTCTGAAATTCAAACAATTGAAAGTTGTTGCCGTCTGCGTGCGTACATCTCCTGTCCATAATTTTGCTCATTTCTTTTGGGGTAAATTAACTATATTTCGTTCACTTACATACTAATTGGCGAAGGTTAAGGAAAGTATTCGTTTTTTGGATTGTTGCATGAGTTGTGGTGTTGCCGATTTAATGCGACTAGCCAGTTTTAGTACGCGCGGCTAATACAGTCCATAAATTTCGCTATGAGACGAAGTAGCTTCCAACCACTGCAGCGCTTGGTGTTCGAAGTGATTCAGCACCGTAGGTGTTCCCAGGGTGAGTAGTGATGCTCTGCCATGTCGCTGAATGGCCCATTATACGACCAATTCTAATAACCTGTAACTGTATTCGAAAATACACCAGCGCAGCTATCTACGGAGGAGTCAGCAATGATCACGCCGAGAATATGCATTCTAAAAGAGAATTCGCGGTTTTTACACTCGAGATGACGTATGCGTATCAAACGCCATTAAAGGCCACCGCTCTCTTTTATGTCAACATTATCAGCTCTTTTAATTGCCGAGATAGCAGATAAGAGCTGCAGCGGTAAATTGGTCTGCGTCACTAAAGAAGGCCGAAGCCGCGATTGCGCATTCATGGTTAAGGTTCGTTGGACCCTGTCGCAGAATATCCAAGCCGAGCGCTGACGTTGCAGGTGTCTAGCTTAAAGATGGCCATCGCGTTACAACGGTGGCCTTCTAGTAGTGACGCAGAAAATTAAATCACGTGGGCTTTTGTCTAAGAATGTTTGTGCGATCCACGTGGTGGTATTGCTGTTCTCCCAAATTATGGAATTTTAAAACGCTGCAACAAAAAAAAATTATATGTCAAAAAAACAAAAAATTGCTCGATTTGATGACGTCATTGAAGTAAATATGTCATCAGAGATATCGCGAGCTGAAAGTGATAGTACCTGTTGTCGGATGGATTTAATGGCTATATCTCTGCGTAGGCTTGTTACCTAGCCTAATACTTCGTCATCCTCTTTTTTAAATATATACATTTTATTATAACACAGTCCCCCCACATATTTATTCAGATTTTTATCCTTCCCTGCATCTTCCACCAATCTTCCAACTCTCCTTAGTTACTGCAATTTTCCTTATCCATTTCGTCCATTCATTATCCGGAAAACCGTACATGAACGCAGTTGTGCAGGAGCGTTGGTCACCTTTTTTTCCGTGACTTTAGGCATATTGTCAGGATCGCGGCAATGCCGCCGGCACAGCATTCGTGACGTCATTGTCATTACGCGGGACCACACTCCGATGGTGGCAGAGGAGATTGCCGAATTATCTGGAGACGAGTTCGTGTCGCCGTACACTGTTTGCGGTAAATATAGATACCGGTTTTATATTAGATATACGAATATTGGCATGGAATCTCGCTGACGAGCTGGCAGCCGCCATCAGTGTTCCGGTCACAGTCGGCGCAAGACGAGCAGGCCGCATGAGCGATTCGACGCCAGACTGGAAGTCGTCGCGAATATCCCGGAAGCGCTTCATCGAGTCAGAACTGCCGACGCGTCAAAAGAGTTCTGCGATAATCTGTCTGGCTCCCGTTGGTCAGACTCTGTTGAAGGCGGTAGGCGAATGCCTTGCCTTTCCTTTCCAGCACTTCATTTATTCCTCGAGAGCAACGCAGGGCGCCGCGAGCGGCGCGGTAACTGACCCACGGAACCACAAGTTCGAACCTAACCTCAGCCTCTGAAAAGGCCAGCCCAAATGCGAAGATCACAAGCCGTTCTCAGGTTACCTGGGAAACCATTTATTAATCGATTAAACGAATATCATCCGTTTTCTCGCCTGCTCTGCAACATCTTCGACATCCGTCTGGTTTGTGAACAATTCGAAAGAAGAAAACTCAAACCAACGTTTGCAACAAATATCAACGTTTCGTTGACGGACTTCTGCTGACGGCGATGATGAGTTCGACCTTCCACGATTATTGCTGTATATCGACTGTTATGGACGTAAATAGATGGTAAGGCCACGAAAACTGGCTCGGTGCGTTGCGCCACGACTCCAAATACGCCTGATTACGTGATCTGCGTTCCATCACGCGCGTTCCAGTCGGGATTCATTGCTCAGGCGGTTGCGCCGCGACACGTTATCAGCCTGGTGTTTTGCGATGTTCAGGAAAAGATGTTTCATCGATGCATTATAAGGCACACGGCCTTATAGAATACGCCCATGTGCCTTCTCTTAGAGGCGATCTGGCGCGAGCCGTCCGCCAGAAACTGCATTTCGTGCGCTCTGGACTTTCAGCGACAGCAGCGCCAGTACTCCGTCCCTTTCATTAGACGCTGATGCGCGCGATACATGGTGCCATAGCGCGTCAACGGGCGACGCTGCCAACAAAACTCCAGCCGTCTTTTCTTTGAAGCCGAAGCTGAACCCACATGGAACAGCGCGACAGGATTCCGACACTGCCTGATAGTGTGCCGCATTACGCCCGAATCCCCAAGGAAACGAGGCATATCAAATCTCGCAAGATTTATGAAAATAGTTAGTGAACGCTCGTAATAATGGTTGCCCGCCGACCCAGTTGTTCTATTTTGTCGTGCTTCGGGAGCGCGATAACCAGCGACCTGTAAACTGTCATTAAAGATATCCTCGAGGATAACATGTCTAAAAATTATCTGTCTTTGTTTTGTTTTGTACTTAGGTTTCTTTATTGCCTTGTTATCCTCACCTAACAAACTGAGCGGCCGAAACTTAACTCGCATCCTTTTCCTTCTCTATAAATCCTATCTAGACTTGCAGCCGTGTCCAGTATGCGTGACCATTCACATATTGACCGCGATAGTGCCCGCGCGATATTTTCGATTTGCCGCCAAGTTACGGGAAATCGATTCAGCACCGGATTTTCACAACGGCCTGCGCAGCAAAAGCAAAAAAAAAAAAAACTATAAGCAATTTTACAGTTTACTGCGATGAGTGAAACGAAATAAACGATACAAATTCAGCATTTTTATTCTAGTGACGAGGAAAATCCAAGCAAATCGATTTTTCGCGTTGTTTTGCATTCAAAAAAGGAGGCACCACCCGAATGTGGCCATAGGCTGTTAAGCTTCAAAATGTTAATAAGAGTATTACAAAAGAAAGTAATATATATATATATATATATATATATATATTATTGATACTGTTTTCAAGAGGAGCCGGCGTTGAGATGACTTTCCAGTTAATGCTGTTTGGTGCTAATATAGTACGTACGAAATTAAGCGCACTTTGCCCGCGTTTTCGTCGCCAAAATTGATTTTTTTTTTCTTTAAAATAAAGTATTGCAACTTGAGAATGGTATCTAAACCCCGTCGCAACGTTTATTCGAGCTTGGCAAGAAATAAAAATTTTCGTAGTGTCTCAAATATGATTAATATCATTTTCGTTAATAACGACGAAATAAGTAATTACGCGAGAGTCGGTGGAGCAATTTCCTCTCTTATATCGTCCATCTTGGATCACAACACCGAAAGGAGCGAATGAAGCCACTTAAACATTTAACGTACTTTCACAAGTCGTCGTAATGCTTCTAGACAAGACCGGACGTTACCATTTTTGTCACTAATAGCTGGAGTAGCTGATGTTGACTGGCGTCTTTATTGCCTTAACCAGTAACAAACTAGCCCAACTTTAAGGTAAATACGTTAAATGTTTGAGGTAGCTTATCCGCTCTTTCGGTGTTGTGATCTCCTAAGATGGACGATATAAAATTAGGAGGAGTGTATCTACACCGACTCTCGCGTAATTACTTAATTTCGTCGTTGTGAAACGGGAGAATATTAATCATATTTGGAACACTACGAGAATAAAACGTGCTGCCGAAAGCTCAGAATCTCTTAAACGTTGCGACAGAGGTTTAGATACCATTCTCAAGTTGCACAACGTACGGCCACAAAAAGAAAAAAAAAAATCTAATTTTGGCGACGAGAAAACGCTGCCGGGCAAGAGAAAATAGATCGACAGAGTGCGCTTATTTTCGGCCGCGGCTGCCACTTTGCCTGTCAATACCAAACAGCGTCAACTGGAGAAGTCATCTGCTTTCTCGCTCCTCTTGAAAACAGTATCAGCTCTTCGCATATATATATATATATATATATATATATTACTTTCTTTGTAATACTCTTATGAAACCTGAACATTTTAGCTTAACAGCTATGGCCACATTCAGGTGGTGCCTCCTTTTGGAGGAATGCTAAACTTAACGCGAAAAAAATCGATTTGCTTGGATTTTCCTCGTCTGACATCGGATACTACTAGAATAAAAATGCTGAAATTTGTATCGTTTATTTCGTTTCACTCGTCGCAATAAGCTGTACAAATTGCTTATAGTTTTCTTTTCTTTTTTACTCTTTGTAGACAAACCGTTATCATCCAGTGCTGAATCAGAGTTTCCCGTAGCAACGCCATCGAAAGATATCATGCCGGGGAACATAACGCTTTATCGCGGTCAATATGAGCTGAAATGGTCCTGCATAGTACTTTGGGGCAGCTGCCGGAGTGCAAATAAAAGTTGCGGCAAAAAGAAGAAAAAAGGAATGCGAAGTTGAAGTTTCATACTTCGGACTATTTGACAAATTGAGAGATAACAAAACTTGTAAAAACTCCAAACGCAAAAAAACAAAACAAAAAAACAGATCGATTTTTTTAAATTTTATGTTGTCCTCAGGGGTGTCTTTGTGACAGTTTACAGGTCGCTGGTTATAAAACATCTTTCCCAGCGCACGACAAAAATAGAACAACTGGATAAACGCAGGCGAAGACACAACCATTCTGTACAACGTTCACTAACTGGCCCTTTAAAATCTTGTGAAAGGTTTGATATACTTCGTTTCGACTTAAGTTCAGGCGTAGCCGACTGTATACGAGCTAATGGGACCGATCAGGCAGTGTCAGAATCGCATGTCACTGGGCCTGTTCCGTTTATGATGGGTTCAGCTTTCTGCTGGCCTCCAAAAAAAAAAACGGCTATTCTAGGAGTTTTGTTCAACGCGTCGCCCGTTGACAGTGCTGCACGCGCAATAACCATGGATCGTCGGGTGACACACAGCCTCGCCCCATCGCGCGCATCAGCGTCCCCTATGTAAAAGGGACGAGCGAGACACTGGCGCGCGTGCTCCGAAAAGAAGGGATCCAAGTGGCGCACAAGCTGCAGTTTCAACATTAGGACGGCTCATGCCAAGGCCGAAAGATCGCCTCCTAAAAGAGAAAGCACAAGGCGTGGTCTATAAGATACCGTGTGCAGAGTGCCCCGCCGCCTACATCGGTGAAACTACATCTTTTCCTGAACGCATGCGCCAGCACCAGAACGATGTGCGCAATTTCGATCGCGAGCGTAGCGCCGTCGCGGAACATTGTGAGGTATTTGATCATCGGATCGACTTCGGGAACGCGCACGTGATAGACACGGAGTCACGTATCCGAAAACGTCTGTTCTTGGAGTCGTGGCATATCCAGAACACACCGGGGAACCTTAACAGGTCCCTCGGGGCCTTACCATCTATTTACGTCCATGGCCTGGGTCACGTTCACAAAACATCAACTCGGTAGAAGAGGAAGGAGAGGTCGAAGCTCGCGCTGTCCCATTCCATTTTTAGTCACCCCTGAAGAAGGAGTCAAGTCGACCCCGAAACGTTGGGAACTGTTTGTTTCTAAACGTTTGGTTTGAGTTTTCTTCTTTCAGATTGTTCCCCAAACCAGACAGATTTCTGTCGAAGATGTTTACTTTCAAGAGGAAACCCAGGCAGTGATGATGGTAACAGGGATAGTGTTCGTTTTAATCGGGTAATACCTCAATAAATGGTTTCCGGGCAGCCCTAACTATGGTCAGGGAACGGCTTGTGATCTTCACGCATTAAGCTGAAGCACTTTTCAAGAAAACTGAGGTTGGGATCGAACTTTGGTAGTCTTTGGTTCCGTGAATTCAGTTACCGCACTGCGCCGCGCCCTGCGTTTATGTGAGAATAAATGAAGTGCTGCATAGAGGAAGAAGCGGAAGCGTCCTTCTACCGCCTTCAACAGAAGTCTACGATAACGGAGCCAAGTTGGGTGAACTCGCAGAACTCTTTGACGCGTCGGCGACAGTTCCCGACTTCCGATAAACTTCCTTCCGGGGATATTCGCGACGACTTCCAGTCTGGCGTCAGATATCATGCAGCCTCTTGCTTCGTCGTCCGCGTCGAGCGCGCCGACTGTGACCGAGGACGCTTTGATATGGCGGCTGCCACGACTCACTCGTCGGGATTCCGTATATGTTCGTATATCTAGACGCACTAATATAAAACCGGTGCGTCTATATTTTACCGCAAAGCAGTCGGACACGGTGACTGCATAGAACTCGTCTCCGAATGGTGCGGTTAGCGTCTCATCCCGCCCACCATTCATCAAGAGTGTGGTTCCACGAAGTGACAACAAATGACGTCACGGAAGCTGGAGTACTGTGCCGGCGTATGCCGCGATCCTGACGGCCAATGCTAAAAGTCACGGAAAAAAAAATTAGGAGCCAACGCTCCTACTTTTGTATGCATTCATGTCCGGTTTTCCGGACATGAATGGACGAATGGATAGGGAAAGAATTGCAGTAACTAAGAGGAGATTGGAAGATTGGTGGAAAAGATCTAGGGAAGGATAAAAAAATACAGATAAAAATAAGCAACGTAATCCTTTTAAAAGGGGGGGGGTGGGATTGTGTTATAACAAAATGTATATAAATCTTTAAAAAAAAGAAGGGATGACGAAATGTTAGGCTAGGTGGCGCAAGCTGCCACCCGTTACAAAGGATATAGCCATTAGGATCCATCCATCCATCCAGCGAGGCCGCTGTTGCCAGCCTCGCGGCCGGCGACGACATGACACTTCAATGACGTCATCAAACAAAATCGAGGAACAGTTTTTTTTGTTTTTTTTTTGACGCGATAATTTTTTTTTGTTAGAGAAGCGTTTTAGGTTCCATAATTTGGGAGAGGCAATAGCTACTACCGACGGATGAAGCAAACATTTCTTAGACAAAAAAGCCCGCGTGTTTAATTTTTCTGCGTCACTATAAAGAAGGCCACCGTTGTAACGCGGTGGCCTTCTTTAGCTGAACGCCACTACGGCGTCAGCGCTCGGCTTGGACTCGTGTTCTCACTGATTGGACGAGAGTTCCAACCGAACGCTGACGCCGTAGTCGTGCACAATCGCTGGCCTACGATGGCCTTCTTTAGTGACGCAGACCAATTTAGCACTACAAGCTTTCTTATCTAGGCTATCTCGGCGAATAAAAAAAAACTGAAAATGTAGTTGACATAAAAAAAAAGAAGCAGTCAGCCTTGTGAAACTAAGCTGGACGTTTGATACGCACACGTCATCCTCGGTGTAAAAGTGCAGACTACTCTTTTTTAGGGCTATACATATTCTCGGCGTGGTCATTTGCTGACCTTCCTCCGTAGATAGTAACGACTGGTTTTCGTAGCGCGATTTTCGGGAACGTATGTACAGTTACAAGGTTTATTAGGGTGGTCGTGTAAAAGATCATTCTAAGCGACGTAGCAGGACACATCGCACTGCTAAATCCTTTCCACCCTGGAACACCTACAGTGCTGAATCCTTGCAGACAAGTAGCACAGTGGTGAGTTGGGCTAGTTGGTGTTGCATTTTAAAAGGGAAAAACAGAGCGAAAAGACATGGACAGGGAAGATGTACACACACGGAGCGGTGACTTTCAACTGTTTAATTTCAGAAGACAAAAAAAAAGATGCCTACCGTCGTGCTCACATATATCCAATCAAATACATCACGTACGTCACATCATATCAACTGACGATTGTGTCGAACACTGCTGATTAACGCAAGTTAGCAGTCAAATAAACAAATAGAGGAGAGCTTACACACCTATCTTTGTACTTGGAAATAAAAACCGTTTCCGCAATCTCACTAGTCATCTTTTGACGATGCTGCGCCAGAATCTCGTTATTGATGAAGCTATTAAGAATACGTTTTGACGAAATAAAAAATCAAAGATAAGATTATGTTACCGCCAGTCAACATAAATAACGCATATAATTCGCTTCAACGTTCCGGGTGTGACAAAGTTGATTTTTAAATATTTTGGCAAGGTAAATCCTCATAATAACAGCGTCTTCACGTTTCACTCCTATTGAGTCACACTTATGATTTACGAGGCTTTATATAACGCTGAACATACGTCGCTCTATAGACAATCGATAGCAGCTACACAAAAAAATATAATACAGCGAGTTGCTTTCTTCGTTGATCACGCGAAAGCCAATCATTGTGAACTGCATATAAAGCTCGGCAAATGAAAAAAAACCGTAAAAATATATTTTCATAAAAAAAGAAGTGGTTTCCGTGACACGGTGCACACGCGGTGTCACGAAACAGACCGCATCTTTCAGCCAAAAAAGATTACAGAGTATATTGACGCTATAGGGAGCCTAGATTGAAGAGAGGGATCATCTCAAGCCACGTGGAGCGTTTGCAATGTAAAGGCGGACACCGCCTGCGGGATTGGTACGTGTCGGCCTAGCGGTCTGCAGACGAAACCGTGAATGTAGAGTATTTGAAACGCGATGAAAAATGAAAATCGCCGATAGACCGCTTCCAATGGTCGCCTTTTCTGCGTGCCGCCATCTTTGTCTACACTGGGTTGTGGGGCAGGCTCTGAGCATGCGCCGTAGCTCGCTCACTAGCCCAGTGACTCAGCATTTTTCGTACGGAACAAAAATGAGAAATAAAAACGATATTGATGATGAGTATGATGGAGAGTTTGATCGCCTGATTTAGATCGGAACAAAGTGGGACACGACCATTTTGAAGGAAGACAACCCAACAACGACGTGAAAGGAACACACACACGCACACACACACACGCACACACACACACACACACACACACACGCACACGCACACACATATATGCACACACACATATATCACAAACACACACACACACACACACACACACACGCACACACACACACACACACACACACACACACACACACACACACACACACACACACTATTGCATTCGATTAGCACGCGTTATACTTAAATACATTGTTTATTTCGGTATATTTGCGATTGTAGCTGTGTTTTGTATTTAATCGCTTTATTGTGGTCATACCCAGCATTGTTTTGAACAACAAAATGAGATATATTCAATAGCAACTTAAAGGTCCCATGAAAAGAAAAAAAGAAACGTTTTTAAACAATCTCGGAGGGACCCGCGTGCCAAAAAAGAACTTTTACGCGAAAAAAAAAAGAGCAATATTGACGGCGAGAGATTTATTTTAGATTTTGCGCAGATAGTCCATGAGTGTCACGGAATGGTCATACGCTCTTTCCACCTCAACGAGATGGTAATTTTCTCTTTCCACCTCAACGTGAAGGTGAAGCGGACCCACCTCTCCTCCACGCGCCCGAAATGCCGGAGAGAAAACAAATGGAAAGGAAGTGACTACCGACTAAATCGCGTCTCGCGCCGTCAATATTGATTTACATTTTTTTCATGTAAATTTAATTTTCTGACACGCGTGTCCGAACCAGACTGTTTAAAATATTCTTTTTCTCTTTTAAGGTTTTTTTAAGGAATGCAAGGGAGTGATTAGTCGGGAGCAGCCCATAAAACATTAGACGCAAACAAAGACAAAAAGATACCGTTGAACGATTTACAAAGCATTAAGCGCGACTATAATGAGCCACGTTCTACATTTGTTAAGTTGTCTGTGATCCTAGGCGACCTTGAACGGCAAACAAAAGCATAATGACAAAAAAGTGAACACAAAATTACGTGGAACCTTTAGCTCATCGCTGACACTTTGGCAATTACATGAAAGATTACGCCACGGAGAAGCAAAGGAAAAGTACTTTGGCACAAACTAAGGCCTCGGAGAAAATGATTATCAGGCCCAAGTTAGGACCTTTTGGATTGTCAAACTTAAGCCAAGGTTGGGCTTTTCATTTTTTTTAGCGTGTTATGGTACGATAACAGAATAGAAACCAGAGCACGTCGCGATAGAACAACCCTAGTGCGAAGCAAAAAACAGCAACAACAAAAAACAGACAGACATAATTTGAACAGTGAAGAGATATTCCGTCAGAAATAACCTGAACGACAAAAAGATCGTATCAGAAAGGAGAATGAGAGGAGTCGGGAATGGGGCTCCTGAGTGGACTAGAAACCGTTTCGGTCAGAACCGCGATCGAAAAATAATGACGTTCCACGTAAAGAGAACATTTATTTGTTGCGCTTTCCCCTTCTTTGTATGGTTTTGTTCCCATGGTTTCGTTGCCGCAATCCGAACAGCAAAGTGTCCATCCCAAAACTGCCCCCCCCCCCCCAGGACCGAAATTGTGCAATGATCAGGTTTAACCGAAGCGTCGAACTTGCGTTGTGTCCGGACAATAAGAAACGTCAAATGAGGCAGAAGTAATCCACGTTCGCTCGGGCGGCTTGAATTCTTAATGCGAGTGACTATAAACTTTCGACATCGGGCGGCAGCTTGCGCCACCTACTGATAGATAAAGGATCACGGGGCGAGGCTTAGAATGTTTACGCTTTTTGCTCTGCGATTCGCTCTTGGGCGTTTTTATAATGCCGTACTCTCATGTGGATGCGCCGGGATAATTTAAGACAAAAGCTCAGTGCTCGCCAATGCCACTTGTTCCTTCAGCTGTCAGTGCCTAGAGCCAGTGTTTGTTTTTAGTTCCAAAAGTTAACCCCTACGTAACGACAAAGCATTTACTTTTTTTTGTTTGTAATACTCCTAATGAAAATTACCACGCATCAAAACGTATCTTCGCGGAAAGAGTACGTGCGCTATAGAGATATGTTTAAAAAAAACAATAATAATCTTTGTCTTTAAAATAATGACACTCAATTAACCTTCAATATACGTAGAACATAAAAAAGGAATCCGATTCTTGTTTCAATTCCTTCGCTTGTTTTTAGAAAAAAACAACAACATGAAAACCTGTGTTTGCTTTTTTTCTTTTCATGTCTTCTCGTTCTTTCGTTCCGTCGTCCTTGTGCTATTTTCTTAGTGATGTTTACCCAACTAGCCCACCAGATGATTTTAGGGCATTTTTTTCTTCTCGGCTCAACAGCGGAATGAGAAACCACGTTGCAGTGGCATAGCATTTCATCGGAGCCGGAAGTTTTCCCAGCCCTGCCAGGGCTCTGCGGGCTTAGCCGTCTGTGTTTCGGGGGCGCATGGTGCGATCGCCGAGCGATCGTGAGCCACAGCGACAACCCTCCCGCCCTTCTTGTGGACGTGGTCGGCATTCCGCGATCGGCCAGACGTTCCCTATAGCGTCTCTAATTGGATTAAGTTGGATTTTATCGACGTAAATAAGAGCAATATCAGGCTGTCGGCGCGGGTGGTGTTGGTATAAGAACGCGACAACTCCAGGCTTCCACAGTTTTTGTTTCTTTGTTTACAAAACCGCATTGAACTTGTCGTTCGCGTCTGATGCTAAGAAACCAGGAACACAGCTCGTCGCGTCATGACGAGGCGAATTCTGGCAGTGACGTCGCGTGGCTGGGAACCAAAAGAGGATGGCACGGAAAGATGTCGGCACAAAGATGGCCGTCTTTAGTTGAGTTGAATTGTCAAAAGAGTCGGAGTCAACCTATAGTTTGAGTATATATAAAATGCGCAGGCAAAAACGTAAAGGCAATAGATCATCTATTATACTTT